>LPNX010662416.1:371060-616811 GCA_001517045.1 Pseudotsuga menziesii
AGAGGGCAAGGAAAGGGTGAATCAATGATGGGAAATTTGCAACCAAGAAGGCCAACGCTAGTGGGAATTCACAACCAAACCTGACCTGATGAGTGATGAGGATTGGGGAGCCTTCCATGAGGAGCTTCACATGAGATTCATTAGAGGCAGGGAGGGCCCAACATTTTAAGGTGGGGCTACAAGGTGAAAGGCATACTTGGTATCAAGGAAGCCTACAATCTCAAGATTGACTCGCATGAGGATGATGAAGGTATATGGAGAAAGGCCTGGATAGTGAGCCACTCGCCAAAAGTTTCCCTCTTCATTTGGTTAGTGATCAAAGGAATAATTCTTACCAGTGAAAACCTACAGCACTGAGGTATCCAGGGGAAATCTCAGTGCTGTCTCTGCTTTTAGGAGGAGGAAACCATGGGCCACCTCCTCGACTACTACCCCTTTTCTTTTGCCATATGGGATAAATGAGCTATTTATTTCCGGTGAAGTGACAAGAGGAATAAACAACCGACACAAATGGTATATGAATGGAGCCCGAAATCCTTCAACAACCAAATTATTTAGACTGTCTGAGAAGCTTTCCCAGATATGGCCATGTGGTGCATTTGGAAAGAGAGAAATGACTGGATCTTCCGTGATAAGTGTAGCGACATAGACTCGGTCTGGACCATAGTGAGGAACAATTTTCTATCAACAATCTGAAGCATGCCATGGCAGGATAAGGATAAGGTGATCCCCCTTGAAGAATCCCATGTAGCAGAGAACTGGGGGCTTAATATAACCCAAATTTCCAATTTGCATAGATGGGAAAATATTTGCATGCCATCTAGTCCACCCTCTTGGTCTCCCCTCCCGCCCCATGTGTTTAAACTCAATTTCGATGAAGCCTCTAAAGGAAATTTTGGGTTGGTGGGCTTCGGGGTAATTTGCAAGGATAATGGCAAAAGGATCCTTTTCATCACCCTTGGATCATTAGGATCAGACACCAACAAATTGACAGAGATGGAAGGTTTAATTCAAGTTTTCAAAGTCCTGATCAGAGGCTGTTACTTCCCAGCCATCATATAAGGCGACTCCAAAATCCTGACTCAGATGGAAAAGCATCTAGCAAATAGGAAAGATTGTGTGAAGGTGGCAATGAGCTGGTGCCTAGCTAGCAGATTGGATTCTTTAAAAACTATGTTGCATGTTCACTCAGACGTCTCCTTCATCCATGTCAGATGCTCTTCCAACAAGACAGCGGATCTTCTTGCCAATGCAGGAATTGTGGGGGATGCAGGGATTCGTCATGGAATCCTGAAGAAATTCAATGCGGAAGAATGGGCCTAGAAATGCGGGAAGGTGGCAGTAAGAGACATTGATGGAAGCTAGCAGATGGAACACCGAAATGATGGTGTCATGGGAGATGACAGGGAGTGCGAGCACACCAGGCCTCACGACCCATAATGACACAGAAAGCCACATGGCCAATTGTTCAGACCATGAGGTGGTCATATTTCGCTATAATTAAGGCTTGCGCTGCAGGAAACGATGGGATGGGTAAGGAAGCTCATGATTGACGAGAGGATTGGGTTATAATGGCAATTAATATTTTTACACCAAGTGAAGGTACGAGGGAAGCAACATGTATGATTAACTTGACACAAAGGTTGTATTGGCCTGGGATAGTTATCATGGCCCCTCCTCCCTTTTATTTGAGGCTGATATTGTCACCTTTCACCTCCATTAAAGAGTTTACTGCATTCTCTGCTCCCTCTTTCTGTTTTATTTTCCTTCAAAATATTTATCTCCCAAATTTGCTCTTTGGATCCTTTCTTAGTGTGAGGCTCTCCTCCCTCTACCTTGAAATATGGACCCAAAATTCTCCCTACGAAGTGGCCATTGCTCTAGGGATGGAACCGATAGTTGAGACTGTAAAGGAAAGGGTAAAATGCCCTGCACAAATCCTGTGACTAGGATGCAACTACAGGCCCAAGAAGCAATGGATTTCTATAAGGAACATGTCCCGCTAAGAATTAGACTGGAGGTGGAAAAGGTATTGGGCAACCTTTGGGTAGAGGTTAAATCCTTATCCTTGGAAAATCTACACAAAGAGGTGGTGGACTGGGTTCTTCACTGGGGCTTCACAATGGGAATATCTTCTGCCTACGACCGCATGCTATTTCTGTACTGGGTAAATATGCATTTGGTTGGCCACTCCTCCATTGTGAGGGAGGATAAATTTGATGAGGATGTGGAATCTTTCATGGTATGGAAATAGCACAACAGCGAATGCCACCTGATGCACAAGAAAATTGATGTGATCATAGCGAAGCTGGAAATCCCCTTCGATTCAGTGGGAAGGGGGCCAGAGGAATCTTCTTGCCTGAGAGCAAAGGGAAGCCATTGATGTAGCACATTATGTGGCCATCATGGTGTGGCAGGTTTCGAGGTAACTTGCTTTGTTTGGGATTTTGTTGCTGGTACGAGATTGGATGCTAACCCTAAGGGTCTGACTTGACTCTTGTCTTTCTGCTATGTCCATAATTTTAAATAGTATGCAGTATATAAGGGAAGATAATGATGATCTTTGGTTTCGCTGTTGGTCATGTTTTGGCCTTTTTGTAATCGGGAAAGATGCTCTCTGGTTTCTCTGTAATTGGGAAGGGAATGATACACTCTATTGGTCCTATTTTGGTCCTATTTTGGATTTTTCGTAATCGGGAAGGGAATGACACACTCTAGTTTCTCTGTAACCGGGTTGGGAATGGTAAATTATGTCTATAAGGGGAAGGATAAAAAGAATATAATGGCTCGGGCTAGCTAGGGGATGATCTTTCATGTGGGTTTTTGGGAAGGATTCTCTGGTAAGGGGATGGTCTGCTCTGGACGTCCTAGAATGGCAGTAATGTCTTCTTGGATTCGATAGTAATATAATGTTTTATTTACAAAAAAAAAGGTCTTGCACCCTAGTTTTAATTCATGTATTAGTTTTACTGATGAAACTGGGTTAAGTACAAACTAGGTTTTATTCCAGATCTATTACTTATCTGCTTCTTTGGTATTTTTACTCAACTGACATATTCCATTTGTTAGCAGAGGCATGTTTTAGATTTACGTAAACTAGTTCAGAGGTAAGTTATATATATACCTATAAGTATAAACTTACAACCTAGATAACCTATGATATTATCTACAAACTGAACTACTATATATATATATAGTCATCAACAGTAAACACATCATAATACTGTCTATAAGTATACATTAACAGTTACAAAATGGATTTATGAATGTAATCGATAGTCACGATGCTTACTCTGTTCATTTATTTATGATGATGTATTTCTAAATGGAATGTTTTACTATTTAGCAGGTATTTAATGTAGAGACCTTGAAAGCTCTTTTAATAGTTTATTTATCTTAGATCTTAATGTCAAATTCTTATATAGATAGTATTTTAATTTGTTTATGTTTGATGTCTATATATGTTTATATATATACATAGTAGTTCAGTTTGTATATATTACCTTAGGTTATGTAGATTGTAAGTTATACCTAAAGTATTTAGAGCCTTATTTTGAGATTAATCTATTTAAATCTATAACATGTCTCTACTGAAAAATTGAATATGTCAATAGAGTGTATAAAGACTAAGTGAACAATAATACAAGGTCTGAAATAACCGAGTTTGTACATAACCCAGTTTTATCAATAATACTACTATAGAAATTAAACAGGGTGTAGAACCATTGATGAACATTAGCAAATAAATTGAAATTGTGGAAATAAACCTTGGATAACCTCGTATAGGAAATCAATTACATCCTAGCGTTAATACTTTTAAGATGAAAACCCTAGCAATTTTTAAATAGAGAAGCAAATACATTGGGTTAGGAATTGCAAAGTAATCATTTACCTAACATAGCTAGAATTTATTCTAGGAAAGTAGAATAAATAGTCTACGGCATCATATCTGTAAATTGAAGCTCTATTAATGGTTGAACTTGGACACTCAAATAACCAACATTAACAATTCAAGAAATAGCTGACCTATGTTTCTGATGACCAAATAACTTAGGAACTACCACGTTCCACCAAACCATGACCCAGAACTGTTCTTGGTTTAAGCCTGGATCCCCCCCAAGATGGACTCCACATGCAAGTAGCTTAGTGTTCCTAAGGTAGGATTTCCTATCTGGTATATCAGATCTAGATCAGTTCTCCTTTTTCCTTCCAGGAAAATGTTCTCCAAGAATTTCTTGAGAGAAAAACATGCAGAAAATGACTCCTTTAATGATATATCAGAACCCCAAGCCTTTCCTTGGGTTGAGTGTTTATAGACAGACTTTTTATTCAAAGGGACAGTTAAATCAAGAAACCTTGGTTTCTTGATTTAACCCTTTTCAATTACTTTGGGTAATTTATTAATATTTTAACTTAGGAATGTTCTACTAGTTCCAAATTAGAATTTTCATATTTTGGACTATTTATTATATTTACATAATAAATAATAATTCGATGGAGCTTTTCTTTCTCTTCATCATTAATATTATAATTACATTCAACTCTTTATACATACCATCACTAGTACAAAATGAGGAATTAGCTACTAGGTGACTAAAAATTCTAGTCACCACAGGTTTTTTTAAGTGATTTACTACTAAATATGAGCAATTTTGAGTGACCCAACTATAAACGACTAAAATTAACAACTAATTTAGTCATCAGTTAACAAATATGACTAGATAATAAGTGGCAGTGTTAAAAATGACTAACATAAACGACTAATTTAGTCACGGCATAAAAAATAACTAGCTAGAAGAATATGAATTAGTCATTTATGTTAGTCATTTTTAATTGTGTCATGGAAAATTATAAATTTGACAATGAAGTGTAAAATTTGTAAATTGTCTACCTTCTATTAGTAATATTGGCACCATGCACCTTGCTCTTCAAATATCTAACAAAGCAATTGCACGAATTTTCTCTTGACCATATTTATCCCTGCTGCACCATTGAAGCAAACCCAGTTAAGTGCATTCCAAAGGAAAATTAGGTTCCTACGTCAATTACGAATTAGGTACTAGAACTAGTACCATATCGATACCTATATAGAAGCATCATAGCCCTACATCCCCTCGAGAACCGACCATTCGAATGCACCTCATCCATGTAGACTTAACAAATGCATCCATTAATGCATGGCCAAAAAAACACATCAACTTCGAATCTGTGAGTTGAAGGTATCGTTCGACCCCAGCTAGTAATCCCCTATTTTTGCACTCGATACACTATTTTTTAGATCATAGCTCGGTTCAGTATCTCACAATGACCAGTCGAATCACTTCAAATGTATGGTTCTTCCCACTTAGATCGTGTTCATCACTCCAATCAATAACTGGTTGTTATGGATTTTTACAAGTCTCAATGCTACCAGAGTTACTGCTTCCACTTTACATTTGCAACTATAACCATCTCTAGCCTATGCACTCATAACCATATGTATTTTGATATTTCAGCCTAGGAAAAGCATGAGCACCCTCCTGCAATGCCACTATTTGCAAAGGTCACTGATTTTTGCACATCGACATTCCTCACATGCTCCAAAGGAAAACTGAAGTAGACATTAGAAGAAGTGACTAAACTTTGCAAGGAGGCTTACTTGTTGCAGATTTCATTATAGAGTAGGTGTCAACTTCAATACCTTCAACCCACAGATCCGAAGTTGATGTGCTTTATTTTTCCATGCATTGGATGCATTTGGTAAGTCTACGTGCAGGAGGCACATTCAAACGGTCGGTTCTTGAGGGGATGTAGGGCCCTCATCTGTGGCTATTGTTGGTCATCGTCCTGAAGAGTATCAATCATAGTCAATGATTTGGCTGAAAAGTGGTGATGATGATCGACTTCCAAGCCAAATCGTCGACTCCGTAGGCTACTCCATTTATAAAACTAAACAACTTATATGATAATTATTAAAAAAATATAATATATAACCAATTAACATAATTTATATAATAAAATAATAAAAATAAAACAAAATTATATAATAATAAAAAAACAAAAAAGTCTATATAATTTATATAATAAAATAATAAAAACAAAAAATAAAAAACAAAAAAAAATCTATATAATTTATATAAAAAAATAATAAAAATAAAACAAAAAATAATATAAAAAAACAAAAAAAATCTATTTACATTTGCAGCAAGAATCAACTCTTAACCCAACAGCTCTCTACCCACCTCAATTACTTTCCCTTTCACGCTCCCCTCAAGGAAGAGGAAAAAGGTAATGAGAGATTTTAATGCTTCCATACCTATGTTTGATCGGTAGCTTGTTCTATACGCCTCTTCTCCTATTTTTTTTTGTTGGTGTCGCTTACTCACCCTCCTTATGGTAGTCTCCCAATCCTTCCTCGTTCTAAAAAAAAATTATAATCAAATAAAATTTGACGTTATTATTGGCAGGTGTTGGTTGGTTCTAATTTTGGCTTGTTCTGTGAAATCCCACTTTCAATCAACCATCAGCAGCACGCCTCGTTTTTGAATAACCAAACCCACTGGATAGTGTGTTTCAGAATAGGTATTGAAGTCTTCATGCCTGTGTTTGGTTGTCATTTCACCTTTAGGGGTAATTGATCACTGCACGATGTTGTTGTTGCTCATTGTAGTCCTCAAAGGATGTGGGGATAACATGTTTGTTGTTCATGTTCTTAAGGATGCAAGGAAAGTGTTTGACAATATACCTGAATGGAATGTGGTTGTGGAGCAATATGATTGCGAGGTATGCTCTGAATGGGAAAGATGATGAGGCTCTCAACGTTTGAATCGAGTTCCTGATGCTTCTCCAACTCCGTCCAAGTGCATTTTACAGGAATTCAACGGTTTACAATGGATAATTAAAGAAGATTGGTTAGCAATATTTTCCATTCGCTTGAATGCAAAGTTTGAAGGGGTTGTAGATCCAGAGCTCAATTCATAGGGAATATTGCGGTCGAACTATTTTCTAGGATCGAATGACTCTAAGAAGGAACTTGTAGTTAGTCTAAGTCTGGATTCCAAAACTTGGGTGACTTAGGCAATTTAGGAAGATCAGATTGATGGAGATTCTAAAGTGTTGGCGTTGGTTTATAAGAAAAGAATTTGCTACCTTCATCAAAGAATGTGGCTAGGTGGCCTGGGTGAGTGAAACTCGAGGTGGGTGACACTTAACTGTATGTCTTGGGTTAGTCAAACTATATCCCTCTGTATTCTCTGACTCCGTCCATGTGCATTTTGAAGGAATTTTATGGTTTATACTGGATATTTAAAGAAGAGAAACTTTGCAAACCTTGATTTTATTTATTGAATCCTCAGCACTCGTCTTGTAAGGATTTGCCATTGGAATCGCAATAAATTACGAATATCAGGTATGCAAACCCTGGTTATGTTTAAATGATTTTATATTTTACCTAGACTTTCCTGGCTGTGGCTTTGATTTTCTCCAATCATAATATTGTCTGCCTGAATGATGCAATTTCCAGTTTGTTGAATTTTTCATAAATGAGATGATGTTGACACATACTCAATGGAGTGTGGTATGTGGACACATGACCTTCAACAGAGTTCAAGAATGAGAGGATGACATATAGGTGGAGTTAGGAAATGATGCCACTTATCAAGTTATTGGAGTGGGATCTATCTCATTCGACATGCGTGATCAAGTGGTGATGTTCTTGAGCTAGATGATGTATTTTAGGTTCTTGGTTTAACAATGAATCTTTTTTTAGTTTTAGCCATGACAAAACTTAGACGTGTGGCTGAGTTTGATGATCAACAAGTTGTAGTCAAATATAATAGCCATGATCTTGGCCGAGTATTTTCCAAAGTTGTGCAATAGGGTGGCTTGTACAAATTACTTGCTAAAACAATCAAACATAGAGATTTAGTGCATGATACTAACAACATGTGCAGGATTTGACACAAGAGATTTGGTCACCTACATTATGGAGCATTACCTCTTTTGAAGGACATGGTGTAGGGATATTTGAACTTCAAGATGAAGAAGACATGACTGTGCAAGGGCTATGCACTCGGGAAGTATGCCAAAAATACTTATCGAAGTAGTGAGCATAGATTGATAGTTCTTTTTTAATACATGATGTGTATGATATGATTAATGAAAGGGATCTCTTTTCCATTTATATATATGATAGATGAGGGTGGTGAACAATTGGAAAGTTGAAAGATCGTCTTCAGTGCCTTGCAATCACATTTGTAAGGAGTGATAAGAAGATTAAAACAATCCAACATGTCAAATGTTAGTTGATTGTGTTAATTAAAGACTTATATGGTAAATTTAATATAAGACTTGCTTATGCTTGTCTCTTACTCTTTGAGCCTTGACACATTTAATATTTTATGGTTATCTCTATGCCTTGACCCAATTCGTATTATAAGGTAAGGATGTGCATGCATAAAAATCCTTAGTTATGACTATGAGATGAGGATTTAAAGGGAAGAGGATGTAAAAACAAGTAATTTTTATATGTATTTTGGTGGCGCCGAGGAAAAATTTGTGAGAATCCACAATATTTGGAAGGATGGAGGGAGATTACATTACGATCATTCCACCCATCAAATTGAAGACTATTCTTGAGCCAACAATTGTTTTTTTAATTTGATTAATAACCATTGTTTCTCCATATCATGTGCCAAATGACACTTCTCTATAGCAATGCATAAATCGACCTCTGCATGGTTTGTGATCCTAGATACATGTTATTATTTGTATTTGCATGACATCGAGTGTTGTTTATAGTTGTCGTGAGTCCATGATATTCATGCAAGAAATAAAGTCTTATAGAGGAGGACTCGTCAAACCGACCTTTTGAATTTCATTTTGATGAAAAAATAGTGGACATTGGTAGCGAGGTTCACATATGTAGCAGGCACACAGTTTTGAGCTCGGTTCAGGCCTAGCAGTAGACTAGTAGTTCTTTTTTGTTATAGTCGTAGTTGTTGACACATTGTCACACTTTAGATTGCAACCACAAGTGACTCTAGAGTCAGAACATATCGATGGCTAGTGTCTCGCAGTCATAATTGATTACTTGTCATCTTGCACAACTAAGTAGTAAGTGCATGGCATGAGCCAGTGAGTGATTATAATTTATCATATTTCCAATATTTTGAATGACGAGTTGAACTTTATAGCATAAAATTTTTAACATCTTGAAAAATTTCTATAAATGGGTAATTTCAAATGTTTCCCTTCTTTTAAAATGTTCATATAAATTATGGCCTTCTTAATTGAAACTTAATTGGAAGAGTAAAATTCAGATTTTAATTTTTTTTAAGGGAAATTTTAAGGGAAGGGCTAGAACCCTTTGGAAGGGTTGGGAAGGTTTCAATTTTCAACTATTATGGCATCAATTTTGGCAAGCGCTCCATCCTTACAGACACGATGGTCCATAGCCAGCGGAGCGTTTCAATTCCACGGGAACTAGATGGTGGACTCTCGCTCTCTCTGCATCTTCAAACTTGGAGATTCTTCGTGAGAAAACCCTAGCGAGTCATTGATCCAGCAAAGAGGGCCTGGTTGTGCAGTGTGCTGGTTATTCTTTCGTGACATTAATTTACAGTTGGTCATATGCCTATTTTCATTACAATGAATTCATAACCGTACGCAGTGCCTTATTTTTTGTGTTTGTTTCCATTCAATTTGACTCGGAAATGCTCATCTTGTTTTCTTCACAAAACGTTCTATATGAGCGAGAAGCCTACCTGTTTTCTTGCGGTAATTCAAATTTTCTGTCGGCAGGCGACCTTCTGCAGATTTTGCATTTGAACTAGAGCCAGGCATTATTGTATTTGAATGAAATTTCGACACAGGAGAGCCTGACATTGCTGCTGTTTTTTATGTGCCAGAAGCATTCCTCTTTAGAAAAAAACTACACTAGTTTTTTTGGCTGGGAATCCTAGAAACTTGTTAATTGTGGTTTGGATTGTGGAATATGTGTTTGGCTGTTTGAAAGAGTGGATAGCAACATGATAGTCTCTGGTATTTGGGGAAGGAAGCCCTAGCTTCTTTATTATTAACAGGTGAATTTTTTAAAGGTTTTTGGAAGGGACCGAGTCATGATGAAGGCTGGACTACCCAACACTCGAAGCCGCACTGAGGCTTGCCGGGAATCTGTAAGTAGAAATCATGTTTCCTTTCTCTGTAAATTTTATGTTTCCTTAATAATGACTTGACTACTTTCCCAGAAAACTGGACATCTGTTATTTACCTTGAGAAAAACATCTTTAATTCGACAGGAATTTCCCAAATAAGGGAGGACAAAACTTGCATTCTCAAGAAAAATAACACATTAGCTTGGTATCAGAGCCTAATATCTTTTCCCCCCTTTTATATGCTTGTGTCAAATGGTAAACTGGTTCGATTTCGTGTGATTGAGAGCTGGGTTTTTAGTTCTGAAAGAGAGTTATGGATGCTATGAGTTTTACTGGTGTTGACAATACATGCAGCATCAATCACAGCTGTAGTGATGATCTGGAAGAATCGAACTCTGTGAATCGTGGCCGCATCTAAATCAGGCGCTTTAAAATGATGGAAGGTACTGGAGTTTCTAATTATCTTGATATTGCTAAGAAACGATCCCGTTGCTTGCTCGACAGTGACAACGAAGAGGATGATGATGAGCTACAGAACAGGGATTCGGGAGAATTCATAATAGGAGGAGGAGGTGTAGTAGCTGTAGATTCTAGATGCAAAGGTAATTCATTCTCTTTCTCAATTTGTTTTTAACCCCACCTTATTTTCTAGAATCTGTGTCAATCTATGGCAGATACAATTAGAACAAGCATGAGATTTTGATGCTTAATAGGGTAGAATGGAACAAATGATGGATTACATCAGGAAGCTCCGAGTTTGTGGCTGGAAATTTCTTCAAAAGGAGGCTGGATATATTCTTCAGAAAGTAAGCATCATTTGTTGATAAATTATTTTCCAATGGGAAATAAGCAAGATATATACCCTTTTATCCTATTTTTTCAAAGAGAATAAGCCCAGTCACTCGGTGTAGGTGCCTTTACTGTGAGGTGATTCTGTTATCTGCCCCGCTCCTTCCTTGAGCTAGGTTGGCTTCCCTTATTATATAATACAAGTTCATCAAATATTAAACAAATGGACTAAATAAATGGGGATGCCACATGTCCTCCTTTAATACAAATACAAAATGCCTCTCCAAGCATGAGCATTTATACCATGTAAAAACCCTAGGAGGACCACATACAATGATAGATAATGATCTCCGCGATAGTTTCCCCACCCACGTTTCACTTTCAAAGGGACCTACAATCGAGCCCATATAGGGTGCTTCGCCAAATCCCACCTTGCTTTGTTTCCCTTGGAATTCCACGCAGAGTGAATCGGTCCCTAAGGAACCCCTGAAAGGGATTTGTCCGATGGGGGTCCATTTTAGTCATCCGTCCATTGTAGTGGGTACGCCTTTTCTTTTTATGGGGCGGTTTACTTCCACTTATTAGCAGGTGTTTCGTCTTTATGTAGCTCACGGGTCAGATAGAAGAGCAGGGAAAAAAAGAAGAGGAAATTGGTAAGTCTGATTTCTCTTTTCATCCTGTGCTTGTTTTACAGTTTTCTTTGTTTGGAAGATTTGCTGAAAATATTGTTCAAACCTTAATGAATTTTCTTATATAGTACATATATGCTAGTAGAAGAGGAAATTCTATGCATAGAATGATAGATTAATATTTCTAAATTTCTCTGGTGTAGCAAACAACATGCAGCAAACAACAAACAACATAAATTTCTCTTTTTTCCCTATTAATTGTCCACTCAAGGAAGCAAACAACATACATTGGCCCATACCACTACAAATTTCAAATCAGTGAGACATAAATTTCCTCTTGAAACACCTCCCCTGATGGATCTACTACCTTCCACAACTCTTCTAAGGAGCCCTGGGAGATTCCAGATCTAGACTCTCTCTATGCAAAAAAATTCTCCAAGTTTGATCAAGCACACAATCTTCCATTCAGAATTTTTTCTGATCGGCCTTGGATGTTAGGTCCCCACTCTGACCCATGTATCTATACTGGATGTACTTTCAAGTATGGTTGACCTACTTATCTTGGTCATTCATTTGACATTAATAAAATTTTCATCTCATCTTATCTTCCCACCAATTGCATTCAATACAGATCCCACGAGAGGAAGTCAGGCACACAGAAGTTATATTGAGAAAGGATTATTATCCAAAATTATGTCTAACATTGTCTGAGCTTGCAAACTATTTATTGTGGAAGACATTGGGGCCTAGATATCCTACACAGAGATGGGGTAGGAACCCAAATGCTCCAGTGATCACTGTAGAATAAATTAGGAAATTAGGAATATTTGTGACAATGTTGGGTGGAGGCTAGAGGAACTTGAGAACAATTCTGGTGATAAAAAAAATACAGTTGAAAATGGGCTGAAGGTAGTTACATATAAGCTCTAATTGAAGTTACAGAGGTAGTCACAGATCAGATACTAATTTTGCTTTGAAACGATGATCGGAAGTAGGATCAGTTAGGAAGATGAGCAAGAGAGAACACTGAGCTCTGAATCGGCATATTGCCCTCGTGGAAGTCATCTTTTGGACTAAAGCTCAAACTTCCAATAACTTGCTCCGAAAAAATGTTTATCCATCAAACAGTCAATGGTTCAAATATTAGAAAACTTCAAAGTGACCTCTTTAATACAAACACAAGAGTATTAATCCCAAGCATATATACTAGATTGTCACAAACTCATTTATCAATACCCTCAAAAACCAAAAATAACCAATCAGATATGGAATCCCCAAAGGGAGTATGGATAAAGATGAACATCAATGGATATCAAAAGGAAACCAAGGAGCATGAGTCTTTAGAGACAAATATGGCTCAAACACTATTGGAGCCATCTTTCATCTTATGGAAAAACCAAGTATGTTTTCCTTCTGTGCCTCAAGTTTAGTTTATTGGCCAGCTTGTTTCAGTCAGTCTTATGGTCAATTAAACAAATATGGCTTGCTCATATATATGTAATTGCCATTGACGCGTGTCATGTATCTCACTATTGTAGCTTCCTTGCATCATGTGGTTGGATATATACAAACCAAGAAGATTCAGCTGGTCGTGGATGATCAATTGGGTTATTGCTCGAGTCTCTGAACCTTTCTTTAAGGCATCGATTATGTAATGTGCTAGAAAACTTGCCAATGGTAAAATAGAGAGGAAACAATGGAAAATCTATACCAGCACATTCAGAAAAACGAACACTAAAAGAAAACTGGGGAATAATGCTAAAATAGAGAGGAAACAATGGAAAATCTATAGTATATACCAGCACATTCAGAAAAACAAACACTAAAAGAAAACTAGGGAATAAGAATTCATGAAAGTTGCTTTTCAATTACAATGCAAATAAGATGACTTGTGCGCAGAAAAATAAAATTAATACCGATCTGATACATCTACTTCTTATGCAGATATGCATCATCTTGGGGATTATACTCATGACTGTGTCATCAATTGGGCATCTAAGGAGTATCATTATTGCCGTAAATACATACAAATTCTTGGGTGTCTAAGGAATATCATTATTGCGACAAATACATACAAATTCTTCTTTTGAGTAGAGAGATCAACTGTTTTGGAAATGTTGGCCAAGATTTTCTTCTTGTTATACTTTGTTCTGGAAATGTTGGCCAAGATTTTCTTTTTGTTATACTTTGTATTGTTTTAAAATCAGCTGAACCGTAGAAATCAACTTTTGTTTTACTTGGACTAAATTTGAATAGAACCCTACAGTTTTAAATGCATCTGCAAATATCACAAAGTTACAAACTGTTTGCAATAATGTATGTCAATGGGAGAATTTGAAGTGAAATAAATTCTGTAACCATTATGAGATTCTCAAAAGTATTATAAATTCAAAAGATGAGTATTTGCAATATCTAACATAGTTTTGATCAAAATTCTTAGAAATACATTTTTATAGCCGTTTCATGTTTAACTGAGATGATATACCATGACGGCCTTTTTGTAACTCATAATTTATGGAAAACTATCTTCTGCATCAAAAAATTAAATTAAATTACTATCATCAACATATCTCAATAAAATTTATATAAAAACAAAGTTATAATGTTAACTGGGTAATCAACATCTTTCCATAAAATTTATATAAAAACAAATTTATTCTTTTTTACTACAGAAAGTTTCACATTGATGGTCACTTTCATATTTTCATTGATGTATTTCTTCCTGGGTTGTAATCTTTTAATTTCCAATTTTATATACTGAACTAGCCATGTCTTGTTTGTGTATCTATTACAGATTGGAGAAATGAAGAAGTTAGTTGATGAAGGGAAAATAAAATACATTGGACTTTCTGAGGCTTCTGCGTCAACAATTCGAAGAGCTCATGCTGTTCATCCTACAACAACAGTTCAATTAGAGTGGTCCTTATGGACTAGGGATGTAGAGGATGAGATTATTCCAATTTGCAGGTAGAGGTATTGAAGTTCATATTTACCATGTGGCTACTTTCCTAATAGTATGAATTTCAAATTTCAAATTGAAACTTTCATTACAGGGAGCTCGGAATTGGAATTGTGCCATATAGCCCTTTAGGGAGGGGTTTCTTTTCTACTGGAGAAAGGTTGGTTGATAACTTGCCAGATCATGATTTCAAAAAGGTATTTGGGATCCATTTATTCTTACTCATGGATTTTAGATTTATGAATGGTTTTTGTATTTTGATAGATGCTTGATTATTTACACAAGCTATCTAAGTTTCTACTATTTTTCATGTTATATGACAGAGATATTGTTTGAAATTAGTAATATTTAGACATTAATGGTTGTTGTAGGGGCTCCCATGCTGCACAGGAAAAATCATTTAGTATGAGGATCCCAGCTGTTCAGGGCTCCTCTAATCCTAAAACAAGTTCATCTCATTTACTTTCAATGTCTCCAACATTAAATATCCTTGCCATGGTGGTGGAAGCTGCGGCATCAGGGTTGAGTTCTAATCATGGCAAGCTGTTGGTCTAAACACTTACAATCCACTATAACAGAGATGTGACACTTTTTATGAGAAATGCAATCTCCAGTAGTAACCACAGTATGTCAATAAACAACTATTATTTGTATCTTAAATAAAAATTGTGATAAACAAGTGGAAGTATGAATAAGAGTGTTGTGGCCTTATTTATTTGTGGACTGTGAGTAACTTGTAGGACATCGACAATATGTGTTGCTAGATGCTTCTTGAAATCTGAGACAAGACTATCCCAATGTTAGGATTTATGACAAGAACGCAACTAACCATCAAGGGATGCTAATTACATGTTATAACAGCTATGACCAAAGTGCATCATGGTCATCCTGAATATGAGTTTATGTAGGGCCCCATCAGGGATATGTTGCTTGTTAAACTCAGACTGAAGGGTATGGGACTGTTTTAAATAGTTACAAGAAAAATGGGGGTCTGAGATTTAGTTTGTACAGAATTAGGAGGGGGTTTAGGAAGCATATTTATGACTATCCTAAATAGACAACACCCAAAAAATGGAGGAATGTTGGGTGTTTTTAGAGGAGGGCCAAGAAATTAAGGATGCGGTCTGGATAAAGGTCCAAGTATAGATAGCGAAAGTGGAAGGCCTCAAGTCTGAATGAGACTTTTATTTCTCTGATCTGGACTATTAGCGATCCTTTCTCATGGGCTGAGGTATGGACAAGGACAAAGAAAAGGGTCCAAATGATTTTAGTTTATGAATTAGTAACTAGGGCTTAGTATATAGGTTATTCAGGGCTGTTAGGAAATAAATGTTTCCTTGACATGCCTAAGGGTAGGACAGAGGATAGGGTTTAGTTTTGGGAACTAGGGTTGTGTAAGGGTCCGTCCTAAGGTTTGTAGCTAGGCTGCAGGTTAAGCAGTCACTTAGGGTAGGCTAGGGAGTAGTATATGGAAGAGGGTCAAGACTATTGGGTGAATTAGGTTATAGTTTAAGTTTGTATCAAGACTCTATGGGATATATAATATCCCCAAGAAATAGGTCACAAGAAACAACAAAAGTCCTTAGGAAAAGTGTATGTATACCTTGATTGTATAGTGTATCCCTATCTGGTGACTCCATATTAATAGATATTATGATCAATCAAATTAAAGCACCTTTTGTGCCCTTGAAAGGAAATTTACCTGTCATAAGGAATTTCCTGGATAGATCAGTTGTATTGCCAGCTAGTGCACATCTCCGTAAAGTGTATCCGACAATTAAAAGGTCTGACATATTCAATAAAGTTCAGAAAAAGATCTTGATAATAAATTATAGGAGAACTTTCAAACTACAAGTACAGAGATGGAAAATCTGAGCTGAAGCTTAAAAGTTTAAAATAGTGCAATGTCCTTCCTTGTAGATGTGCATCTACATGTAATCATTCTTGCTTCATGTCATTTTAGAAGAACTGATAGTCCAGACTCCATACAATTAATTCAGACAAGTGGAGGATAATGCTTCTTCAAAAAATGGAAAATTCTCTTTTCCCACAATTAAAAGCTGACATTCAATAAAGTTACAGAAAAAGCTCTTGATAATAAATTATAGAACTTTCATCAATACCTTATTTTTCATTGATATGGTGTATGTGGATTCAATAAACATGCATTAAGACATAGAAGTTAAGAACGTAAAACTGCATGGAACTCAAATTTTACTAAAGAGTAAGTTGCAACCAATAGTTCAGGACTCACCAAAACGCGACAACTTTAGGTGAGTCCACTCCACTCAATGGTCTGGCAAACTGAAAAAAGAAATGTACATCTCTATAAATTTCTTCAGACTTGGGAGCTGACCATGAAGTACCCACCTAAGTTTGCTCAAACTCTGCAAGTCCATCATGCAAACTCAGGGAGTAGCAATCTTAAAGACGATTCTGTTTTTTATTATTGTATTGAGACTAGAACTTTGTCGTGGAGTACAAAGGCTACATTTATAGACAAAACTTTGCTTGAGCAGCAGTTTTCTAGAAAAGAGGCTGGGTAATAGATTCAGCGTCCAAGGATTTTGGGAGCAAAATATGGAGGTGATTTGAAGGATGTTCACATAATATTTTGGCTGTGATTTTTCCAAAATTTGAAAATCCACAATCAGCACATTTTATTACGAATTGGAATGATCAATTCAACAAGTTGGCAGCTTCTCATATGGAACTCAAATTATCCATTGGCTCTAGCATACCTAATTCAAATCAAGATGAGATTACTATCCTCCATGCACAATAAGGAAAAACAAAAAAACTTCTTGGCCAAAATGGAATCCAGAAAATCTGCTGCCTCTTGGATTGAGGTGGTCAAAGGAAGAAGGAACTCTAAATCACCACCACCCAACTGGATTCTGTCATTCAAGTAAAGTTTGAGGAAAGACTTGGGCAGTTTAAAGCTCATAGCTAGAGGGGGGTCAAAGGCTTACCAAACCAAGGTGATGCATCCCAACAGCATCCAAATTTCTTCAGCAAGTCTTGGGTTTGACAAGAATATCATCATAGAGATCCTGCTTTAACCAAGATGGTTCCAACTTCTCCCTGGTTATTTGATTCCAATCATCATAGGAGAAGGTAGTATGCAATTAGGTCAAAGAATAAACTATACAACAAACCTGCTAGTTTTATTTGGATGAAATCTAACCACTTCAACAGGATGAATTTCAAGAAATTAGAGATGAGGTAGTCAAAGCAAGATGACAATACAAAGGGGCATTAAAACCAGAATGGCAGGACGTGGTTTAGAGATTTAACTCCTCTGGATTGGCCCATGCCTTGGCCTATTTTGTCCACCTACTCCCAATGATATGGTGTGGAGCCTTAGTCCATTGCTCAATTGCACTTTGGAATTATGGCAGATCGTTTTAATTTTTCTGGTTCCTCCAGTGATGTGATTCATGGATACAGAAACTCATGAAATTGATGTAAAAAAACTAATTTATTTTAAAGGTTAATCCTAGATCTCAGTCCATGTCTAGGCTCCATCATGGGATAAAAATTTCAGCCATGGTTGTTTCCCTACTCAATGAGCATTTGCCAGGTCTGACTTTCATGCAAGATTCATATGGGTTTCACTATGAAGGAATCCTCCACTGAAGAAACTATATATAGAATATTGTTACTAGCCCACACTTCCTCAAAGTATATTCTCTGACTTTGTCAATGTCCATCTAGGCAACTCCAGTGCCTAAACTAGTCAGATGCAATGCTTCAGTCATGCTATATTCTCAGGGGAATTCATGATTCATGAAGTCACCCAATGAGATGTGAAGCTTCACCGAGGCTCGAGCTTCAAAAGATCCCACAGTTTCCACTTATGGAAGGAAAATACAATTGATCCTTACAGACACCTACCCCTCTTCTTTATAGTTGTACAGGTTCTCACATATTTATCTAGGATTCACGTTTTAAGGCTCACCTTTTAGATTGATTCCAACACCCATAATCTAGGTTGATCCTAGATCTCAGTCCATGTCGAGGCTCCATCATGGGATAAAAATTTCAGCCAGGGTTGTTTCCCTACTCAATGAGCAATTGCCAGGTCTAAATTTCATGCAAAATTCATATGGGTTTCAGTGTAAAGGAAACCTCCACTGAAGAAACTATATATATAAGCTTGTTACTAGCCCACAACTTTCTGAATTTGGCAACATCCTTCTGGGCAACTTCAGTGCCTAAACTGGTCACATGCAATGCTTTAGTCCTGATATTTACTCAGGGGAATTCATGATTCGTGAGGTCACCCAATGAGATGTGAAGCTTCACCGAGGCTTGAGCTTCAACAGATCCCACAATTTCCACTTATGGAAGACAAATACAATTGATCCTTACCCCTCCACTTTACAGTTGTACAGGTTCTCACATATTTATCTGGGATTGACGTTTAAAGGCTCACCTTTTAGCTTGATTCCAACACCCATAATCTAGGTTGAGAAAAGATCATGCTGAGTTTAGTGTTAGAAAAACAATTCTCTGAACTCCATTGATTCAATCCATGAACCATTGACATTGAATCAATGGAGATGAACTTTTTGAGAAGCTCATCCTGAGTGGTAACAGGGCCAAAGGACCAAAACAAATAATATTTCACTTAAATAATCCATGTCATGACCCCATGACATGACCTATTCTCACGGCTAACTACTAACATCCTTACATTTTGATTTTGATCTCATTGAACTTTCAACCAGGCACTTTGTACTTATAGATTGCAAGTGAATTGAGCTAACTTGTTATGTTTGTTGATTATAAGACAAATACATTATTATCCTCCTAGCTCTGATATGTCTGCCTATTCTTTTGGATTTCATTTGAAAAAACTACGATGAAATCAATAGATGGCTTTTTCCAGTTTTCACTTGGGATGACAATTGGTTGGAGCAGACCTGAAAAATACAGTTTGGTGCTTCTTTTGTGGTCATGCTTTTGAAACATTGGCATACTACTGAGATTCCTTTCTCGTTCCATTTTGACAGTTGATTACTCAGATCTTATTCCTTGTATAACATACGTGCTTGGCTATGGGAAGTATAAGGCATTCCTGCATTTTCTTCTAGTAAACGTTGAGCTCAAAATTGAGAAAACTAAGTGTTCATTCATAATTGGAGAGATATTTGATTGATACTGAATGTTGGTAATTATCTTGAAAGCTCATTTGTAATTGTTTTACAGCCCTAATCTTTTAGGCCCTACACAAAGTTGAACTTCTTCAAGGAAAGGTGTTGGCAACTATATTATGCTTTCCCTTCTTACACCAACTACAAAATTGGAAATATGAACCATGATCAGATATGGATGTTTTTTCTTTTTTACTAGAGAAAGTTTCACATTGATGGTCACTTTCATATTTTCATTGATGTATTTCTTCCTGGGTTGTACTCTTTTAATTTCCAATTTTATATATTGAACTAGCCATGTCTTGTTTGTGTATCTATTACAGATTGGAGAAATAAAAAAGTTAGTTGATGGAGGGAAAATAAAATACATTGGACTTTTTGAAGCTTCTGCATCAACAATTCGAAGAGCTCATGTTGTTCATCCTATAACAACAGTTCAATTAGAGTGGTCCTTGTGGACTAGGGATGTAAAGGATGAGATTATTCCTACTTGTAGGTAGAGGTATTGGAGTTCATATTTACCATGTGGCCACTCTCCTAATAGTATTAATTTCAAATTTCAAATTGAAACTTTCATTACAAGGAGCTTGGTATTGGAATTGTGCCATATAGCCCTTTAGGGGGAGGGGTTTCTTTTCTGCTGGAGCAAAGTTGGTTGATAACTTGCCAAATCATGATTTCAGAAAGGTATTTGGGATCCATTTATTCTTACTCATGGATTTTAGATTTATGAATATTTTTTGTATTTTGATAGATGCTTGATTATTTACACAAGCTATCTAAGTTTCTACTATTTTGTATGTTATATGACAGAGATATTGTTTGAAATTACTAATATTTAGACATTAACGGTTGTTGCAGGGGCTCCCATGCTGCACAGGAAAAATCATTTAGTATGAGGATGCCAGCTGTTCAGGGCTCCTCTAATCCTAAAATAAGTTCATCTCATTCACTTTCGGTGTCTCCAACATTAAATATCCCTGCCTTGGTGGTGGAAGCTGCGGCATCAGGGTTGAGTTCTGATCATTTCAAGCTATTGGTCAATAAGGGTGGGAAGTCATCAACGTTTATATCTAAAAAACATATTGATGCCAAATCTATTGCAATGAGTGGAACATATATAAAATTAAATTCATGTGTAAATATCGTTGGGGAAGCTTTCCATGGAAAGAATGCCAGTTTAGTTGATCCTACTATGAAATGTAGGAGTCATGAAGGTTTTAAAAGTCTATTAAAGAATTCATCCTCTGACACACACAAGGGTTCATCTAAGCTGGGCAGTGGGCACATTGAAATAGCAAGAAGTGAAATAACAGATGCAGCTTCAGTGTCATCTCGTATTGTTTGTGTTGGACTTTCTAAAGATAGCTTTCCAATCTCTGTCTCTCAAAGCAATAATTATGTAGTTTGTAGATTGATATCTATCATAAATTTGTTTGAATATCATCATTGTCAAGCAATAACAACTTCTTAAAGGGTGCTAGCTCAATGGTAGAGCGCCTGCCTATAATTAGGCAGGAGGTTGGTGGTTCGATTCCTCCGTGCCCTATCATAAATTCGTGACTACAAAAACGACTAAATTGACATATATACAACTATTAGTAGCTAATTTATCGTATATTGGTTGTATTTAGCTTAGTCATTAATATGTTAACATCTAGTAGTTTATTTAGTTGTATATTTGGTCATTAATGGTTGCAATCAGTGACTAAATTAGTGACTAAATCAGCAACTAAATCAATGACTAAATCATTTACTAATCAATGACTAAAACATTGTCTATCAATGACTAAATCAATGAATACTAAGTTAAGCTATTAATGACTAGTGAAATACGACTAACTATAAGATAGTGGAAATTTGCTACTATTAGTCACCGACTCAAAAATAGTCATTTATAGCATGATTTTAGTCATTAATTTCTCATTTTCTACTAGTGCATGTATAAAACACATAATAATATAACACTTGCTAACATTTGTCTTTGGGCATCATATACAATGATCTTTAGACTTAATGACACTTATTCATTAACGTCAAGTAGGTAGATGGTTTAGGTCTACTCGGCTAGGAAACTCTAAACATCCTTTCATGTTGGATTTCACTTATATAATGTGGTAGTTCTTTAGTACTTTAATGAGAATACATAAATTAAAAATTTCATTTAATCACTTATAAATAAGTATGATGAGATAAATATTTTGCTCAAGTCATTTTCACTTAGAATTTTATTAAATTCTTTTCAGTAAACCCTCTCGCTTACCAGAGCCCATACTCAATGCTTTAAGAAATAATTACAATTTAGTGCAATTCCATAGCTCCTCGCTCAACACTAGTGCTAGGATGTACTTGTATGATACACCTAGGGATACAATGGCTAAGGATATGATGCTCCAAAGCTTATGCTCAACATCTACATGGAAGGCTCTAGGGCTTATGCCCAACACTTCCAATTATCTTTTCATGTGCTCCAAAGCTTCTCACTAAACACAAAGGTAAGTACTCATGTGCTCTATAACCCCTCGCTCAACACAAATCATCAATCACTTCAAGTGCTCCATAGCTTCCCGCTCAACAGAAATCATCAATCACTCTAGTGCTCCAGAGCTTCCCGCTCAACACAAAACATCTCATCGATCATGTTCTTCAAGGTCCTCTCCCAACAGAAACAAGCATATATATATATATATATATATAGATATATAGCAACAATAATTGGCTTCTGTCCAATATATAAAACAAATCATCATATTCATATGCAATGGGGTATTTGACCCAATATAAAAATAAAACATCAAGATAATAATCATAATCATTAGGAACATGCTTATAAGTGTTAGGTCCAAAATTGAAGATATTACGGTTTCCTCATTGAACAAGTTGGAATCGATGGGAAATAGTTGGTCCGATAGATGAGCATCAGGTTTAAAACATTTCCTGAAGAAATTTTGTTTCCTCTCTACGGGAGACTCTTTGAAGTATTGCAGTATGGACTATTCTGTGTAATCTTGGGCCTTTAGGGGAAACTCGTCAGGGACTGGCAAGGATTTTCTAATAGGTAATGAACTAAATGGGCATTAGACCATAGAACTGGTAATGTCCATAATTACTCTCTTAGAAATAGAGTATTTATCAGTGCACCAAGAAATGAATTTCGAGAAAATTGGGGTTTTCTTGGTTGTGAACAAATGGAAATAGGGCTGGTGAAAGTTATGGATATCGATGCCTTTTTCCCTAAGCAGTCTCAACTTCTGCTTGACATCACTAATGGGTCCATGTAGCATAGTTGTGTTGAACACCTTGAAATCCGTATCTTTGAAGGATTCATATACCTTCAAACATTCTAGGATTTGAACTTCAATACTTTCATATTGAACCATTTTTTATGGTGGAAGACAAGACAAATGCTTACCTAGTAGTATTTGACAAGTGGTCGAAGGTTGTCGTATGAATTGGCTACTCTTGCACTATTATGGCTCTTGCTTTATGACGCTCTGTAGAATAAAATAATGCCGTGAATTAATGTGCATGGTCCTCTTTATGCCTTCCTACACTCTTACACACCTCGCATCTTTGTTCTACGAAATGATTTCAGGCCATAGATCTAAACCCTTAACAACCTGATCCGTTAAAAGGCATATCCTTTCCTGACCATTGATCTCTTTAGGATTTAATATACGTCATCAATGTTATATTCCTTGATATCTGTTTCATTGACCCCTTTCTCTTATTCCCCTTAGAATCTTAGGACTGTGAAACAAATCAAAGCCACATATATTTCCTGTGATAAATCTTGACCATCCGAGGACATGAATTATACCCTATTTCACAATCCCTCAGCTCACTAAACTTTGCACAATTTCTCATTGTGAAATAGATTAGGTCCACTGATTGATTATCCCTCCAGATTTCTACCTTCGAAGGTGTGGGATCCTACAATATTTTTCATTACCTCATCCTCCTAACCCTCGTGCACCTTCCTGCTGCAAACTCTGCGAGGACCGTTAATCGGATCTTCGTCAGATCACCACCGTTTAAAAACATGGGGCCCTCCAACAATTCACAGCCCCACACCATCTTATCTATCGTGCAATTTTGGGTGTATAAATAGTTCTCCTCCATAGATATGATCCTTCTCAAAATCGTGAACGTTAAAATACAGAACGTCTAACAGATTTTGCATACCTCCAGGGCCTAATTCCACGCACATATTTTCCATTGAAAAATTCTCCATGTCCATCGATCTACATTTCTTGCCCATCCGATGATTGATCTTGTTCATTGTTCAACCTTCGTTATCACATGCCAAGCTTCTTTCAAAACCGTGCATATTTCCTCGGAGAAATCCTTATAAACCATTGATCTTCTTTGTCATTGATCTGCACCACTAAGTTTTTCCCTTAGATAATTGCGAACATATTTTCATATTTGAACCATAATACATGATCCTAACCCTAGGACCTTGGATATTTTCTCATGTCATACCATGGGGTAACCCAATTTTACATTCATGCTTACGAAAATCCTCTCAAACGCAAGGTATGGAAATGTTTTCCCTATATTAGCTTCAATTCCATTGTCCTAGACATTAGCAGGGGAAATAGTGCAGCTGCCTATGCAGAAATATGAAAAATTTAGCTCAAGTGCTAACAACACTGTTACAGGAAACATGGCATCAAGCTCGATAAATTCAGGTAATAATGATTAATCGAATTTTTCTGATAAGTCTGCACAAAGGTCACGTTTGACATAAATTGGAAAATCTAGTTTAAAGGATTAGTGCTAGACCTGCAGGATGCCCCATACTGAGTGTTGTCGTATAATTGCAAAAGACCAAGAGTTGTTATGGTACAGATTCCTTCCAAGAGAAGCCATGGAATTAGAAAAACTACCATGTGGAAAAATGGGAATTTCCTGCTATGATAAGTCAACTCCTCTCTTGGCAATATGTTGTCATTTTTATGTCCATGTACATAATATTTGACATAATAATGATGTAAATGAAAGAGATTAGTTAGCTCAGATGAATATGCGCTAGTAAGGATATTAAATGATATGGTATAGTGTAGATGAAGATGTTTTTCATGCATATAATATTGCATAGTGGAAAAAATAGTGAAGTTTTACATGTGCACTAAAATTATAGTTGTCTATGATATGATGGTCCATGGAAATAATTGCAGTTCAAAGGGCATAGAAGCATGGTTGGAGATGTTGGTGATACTGTGAATATAATTAAGAACCTTTTGAAGAAAGGCTAGGAAAAAAAATATATGATCAAGAAGTTGGTGTTAGGGTTGTGTAGCCCCTCTTAAGAGACCAACCAATCAAGTAACATCTAAAATCAATATGATTTGTTTTATACTATGAAATACTTGAAACATGTTGTCATTAACCTAATCCATTTCATTTATGATGGACCATAGTAGATAATTTATAACGTCAAGAGCATGCTAGGTAAGTATGAGAATTGTCAATTCTGAAAACAATATATATCTACGATAAATGCAAATATTGATTCTATACCAATACTTGATATAATTATTATGATTTATTACTGTTGGAATAGCTGTAGGTGCCAGAACTGGTAATGAAAATGTTATAAGAAGGTGATTCTACGTATAAAGTTGAGAAAAATGGTATAAGGAGGAAGGATGTACTTAGGGTACATAGTTCCCCCCCGACCAACTAGTCTCTAGTATGCATCCCTGGGGATGCCTAGGTGTAAGACATCTGGTTAGTCTTCTTTTCGGACACATTCATGCCACATAAGGGGACTGGCACGAGAGTGGGGGCTCCATGAAGAGAATAACCTATAGGTATTATGGTGTTCAGAAAGGAAGCACTTGAGCTTGGTAAGCCAAAGTTTCCAGTGAGCACCCAAAAGAGGTGTTAGGATCTGGAACAAAACTCCCATGAAGCACCCAATGAGGTGTTAGGTTCTGTAATACTGGTTGAGTAATATATATATACATGTTTAGGAACCCTACCTATGAAGTTGTAGTTTTGTGAAGAGATAACCGTCATGTATATATAATCATGTCAAAAATTCTAAAAGAAGGATTCATCTAAGGAGCACTTGGAGCTTTGAGCCCAAGGTATGTGTGGGTACATACAAGATGCATTTTGTGAATGCATGGTTGTGATATAAATACTTCATTGCAAATTATTTAATAACTAAAATGATAGAATTATTCACAGTTGTGAGATCATTTCATGAACTGCTATGAATACAAGGAAAAGAATTGCATGAAAAAAGGAATTCATGTTTGATTCAATTCTCTATTGAAAGTACAAAATTGTATGGAGCATGATTGTGAAATAATGAGTATTGGAAATATATTTTATTTGCATAAATAAGGTGAAAATACATAGCAATTTTTGTATAGTACTGCATTTTGCAATTTTAAGGATCATTCTAATTCTTGCAATGAAAGGGTTGTATGTAGGGATGCTCACAATTGCTTGGAGGATTGGAAGTTTCATATTACAGGTAGTGTGGGGTTTTCCCATAAAATAAAGAAATATTCTACCCTGTACAAAGGCCAATCATTATGAGAACGATCTCATCACAGTGAAATTTATTTTATCAACATAACATCGTTGAAAATTTTGGTTTTGAAATTATGCTATTCTAGAATTGTGTTAAGACGACATGTTGTGTGTGGATTTCTAGGTTTTGGGAAACAAGTGAAGTAACAAGGGGAAGAGATTCCACTTGCGAGAGCCAAACAATATGAGGATGGCCTCATGATTCTAAAATCTAATTTTTGTAGGAGATATAATTGTAAATTCATCGTTTGATTACCCATGATATTAACTGTTTGATGTAAGAAACATGTCACGTAAGAGACTGCAGAAAACCAGGTATTTTTTTTTTTTTCTGCAGGAGACAAACAAAAGACAAGGACCCATGGATAATTTTAAGGAACCATACTTATTTAAAGGTGTATAAATGTTGGTGAATCTTACCAATTCTTAAAATGGCAACCATAAAATGTTTGGCGATATTTTTCAAAAAATATATCAATTTAGAAGGATTTTATATCGTTGATATAATAATTTAGAAATTTTTAGGGTGAAATTTTTTTAACCCATTAAAATTCCGAGAAAAAGGGCTGCAAAAAATACAAAATGGTGAATCCTTTTTTGGAGAAAAACATGGAAAACAACCCACGGGCTAAATTTTGCCCCTAAATTTATTCCAGTAAGGACCTCTTTTTTTGGAAATTTAACTAATGAATGAAATAGATCAGAAAAATTTACGATGGAAATTTGCTTATGGTGACCTCTCCTGTGAACTGCGTTCTTTCAGGTCATGTAAGGAGATGAGGAAAAAATTGCCTTATGGCAAATGTTGACTATTGCACTGAAAATGCCAATAAGTATTTAGTTGTTTAGCATCTTCTTGTTTATTTTTATGTGATTATACATCCATGATGTTGTAGGTTTGCAATTGTTATTTTTAAATGAGATGCACAAACCTCCTTATCCAAGACATCCTGGTTACTAAAATATTATCATAGAGCACAGGAAGCAAATATTTTGGCCCAGATTAAAGGTAGAGTTAATTAATTATCTATCTAAATTCTTGGGGTGTTAATAGGTGAAGGTTGAATGTCGATATCCATATCCAGTAGGTTTGTTTTAAACTCTATGCATTCTTGAGTAAATGGGAGGTAAAATCCTTGGATTCAGTAGTACAAAATGAGAAATTAATGACTAAAATCAGGCTATAAACGACTATTTTTGTGTCGATGACTAATAGTAGCTAATTTCCACTATCTTATAGCTAGTCATATTCCACTTAGTCATTAATATCTTGACTTATTATTCATTGATAGTCAATGATTTAGTCAATGATTTAGCCAATGATTTAGTCATTGATTTAGTCATGGATTTAGTCACAGATTTAGTCAATGATTTATTCATTGATTTAGTCACTGATTGCAACAATTAATGACCCAATATATGACTCAATAATCTACTAGATGATAACATATTAATGACTAAGCTAAATATGACTAAGATACGGGAAATTAGCTACTAATAGTTGTATATATGTGAATTTAGTTGTTTTTGTAGTCACAAATTTATGATAGGGCACACAGGAATTGAACCACCAACCTATTGCCTATAATTAGGTAGGCGCTCTACCATTGAGCTAGAACCATTTAAGAAGTTCTTATTGCTTGATAATGATTATATTCAAACAAATTTATGATAGATAAAAATCTACAATCTACATAATTATTACTATTAAAACTTACCAGTAACTAGTATTTATGATAAACTAATTCTTGAGAGCTATGTACAATTTTCCCTATCTGGCATATCCATTCATGTTACCAGAGAGAAAAAAATACCTCTGTGATGGATGTGATACCAATTAAGTCAACCAATTTATGGAATATCTCTTGGTGTGCCTGAATATATGATAAAAATATCATTATATGAAATCAAGCACCAAAATAAATGTCAAACAAGGTAAGAAAACCTCGTCATTCATAAAACAATCTATCAATGACAATATAAAAATGCATGAAAGAGAATTATTTCAGACTAGGTGTTGCAAAGCATAAGCTACCATACAAGTAAATTCTAGAAAATGAATACTATTTTTATAGAAGTTTGAAGGCTACCAAAATAAGCAAGCAAAATAAATTCAACAAATATTTCAAAAAGAGTTGAATGAAATAATAAAAGCATACACAACATTATAGTTGATGCATTTTCTATGAAAATCAGTGTGAAACATTCAATCATGTTTGTAAATTTATGTATGGCCAACCCTCCTTAGATATAGCCACAACTAGACTGATACAAACAATTATAAGATTCAAGGGCACTCTAGAAGTGCACCGTAGGAAAAGTAATAAAGACAATTTTCAATAAAGAATGATTCAGTAACTTATTTTTACCATTTAGTACATAATAATAATTTTCAAGAAATTACTCACATTAGCATCTCATGAAACTATTCTCATAATTCCACCAATAGAATCCCATGGGCTAGTTAATTCTGTGCAAGGTTGGCGAGTTTCACGGCATTGGCATTCCATCTCAACTGAAGTTGCACCTTCTTGAACACTTGGTAAAATGAATTAGAAATAAGACTTGAAAATAAAAGGCTACCTTATGTAATCTTCATGAGTCTAAACTTATCTTATATTGACACCAAAGCAGATATGGATTCCTCGCTGAAATTCGACAATGCTCTTATTATGCTAAATGTCAAAATATTTTGTGATTTAATTCTAATAACTCACCAAATGGATATAAGTAGAGTGTTGTCCTCTCATTTTAAATTAACATATAAGATTCTTTCTAGGTACAGGAATGATTACAATTAAGTAATTGTATTCAAATAATGGTTTTTTCCATTTCATCCAACTATTGCTACCTTCCTATTTAGGTTAATAACAATGCTTATATTCTTATATATTGGTGATTATTCACATATTCTGAAGCATATGAGCTGAAAGTGTGCCATTTTCTATAATATTTGCATTTTAGGAAACATTATTTTTTACATATAAGAAAAAGACACAAAGTTCTGTTATGTAAACGAGGTGTGACTCACTGAAAACTAATGATTTCTAGTCATGTTTAAAAATACAAAATCAATGGCATATGAAATGTTGCTTATGAGAAGTTGAGGTTCCTAAAGTGGGAAACCTTTCGTTCAAATTACAATGCTGCAGAACCTGCTTGACATCCTTTAATGCACACCATTAACAAGCCTATATCAATAATGTGCCCTTGCAATGCAAAAAATAGAAGTATTACAAAAAGAAATGAAAGGACATAAATTGTGCTTTTCAGTATACAGACATCTCAATGAAAACCCCACAACTTGATGTTCAATAATTTAATTATCACTCATTAAACAGAGCAAGAAATTGATTATATTTTGACAATGGAAAAAGAAATTGCCATAGATGTTCTCAGTTAGAGGTTGGAAAGGCCATAATATAAGTATAAACCATAATCACTTTCCTTTTCTATGAAGGTACTAATATCCTCTATAAAGCAACATATGTCACTCATTCACGTTAGTTTAATTGAACAACATGGATTCTGAAGCATTGTCTTAATGCATGTAAAAAAAAAATCTTACTGTATGAATGTGCCTTGTTTGGTGTTTCTATGCAATACTAGTATACCATTTTAAATGCACAAGTAAAAATATATAAAGTGATAGAATGGACAGAAGAAACCCCAACACATTTCTAGACAAACAATAATTTTGCAAAAACACCTCCATACCTTACAGGATAAACATCAATTGGCCCCATAGTAGTTCATAAAAGAGTTCGGAAACATCTTTGTGGGTATTCTACTACTTGTAGGTAACATTAGCATCACATAACTTACAAAGAAACTAGCTTCAAATAGAATGGCTAAGGAGAGATCAAGTGGGTTTACAGGAGAAGGAATGATTAGAAGAACCAACGATGCAAAACACAATCAAAATGCATAAACATATCAAAAAGAGCATGAGAATATTATCTCACACACCTTAAGTTTCCTTAGAAAAGAAATAACAACCAATGAAGTGCAAAGAATAGATGAAAGCCATTAAAATCAGCATATTAATATGTCTAAGTAAAAACAATTAGCGGGAAAAGTGAGCAACAAACAGATTTATTTCAATAAATTATGCAAAAAGAAAATACTAATACAAACAAAAATCAACGAGTATACAAGCAGATTATGAAGACCTAATGTGCAAGTTTGTAAAATATGCAAGAGGTAGTAGTAGACATGGAAAAAGAGAACCTCAAAGCTTTTAGAAGTAGTTGCAAGTGAAGAAGAATTACATGAAACAAAACATCAGGGGCACAATGGCTGTCGCATGCAAAGCATAGTCCTAAATTGTTCCCATAACTACCTCACATCCACAAAAATGGCCCAAACTGAATGCTGAGGCTGCTAGAAGGTGAAACACACCCAATAATGGTAAAAAAAATACCCATATTGGCTTAATTATTGTTGTAATATGTCGTTATAGGGCCCAGTTCTATCCAGATATGAGGTACAAGAGGCTGTTCATTTCCTTCCATTGTCCGCAGGTGGCATGGATTGCCCATAATTCATTTTACAACTAAGAAAAAGACAAAATCATACTTTAGAATTGCCCAGAAAACTTGGGAACCAACCCATAAGCAGGGAGGGTTCTAGCATGGTTAATCATTTGCTACAGTCAAAATCCATATTGAAGATGTTTATCTAGTGTTTGGTAACAATTTCCTCTTAAGTAGGGATGAAATGGCAAGAGCATGATGATTTTTTTGTAGAAACTGTTTGTTACTAGTATTTAGTCATATGTTAACATTAGCATTTAGTTTTAGGCTATGTTAGTGGTTGATGTATTAGTGTTATGTCGTTAGTACTTTTGTCAATTTGTTATCTGTTCTTCAGTTGCATAATTTCCACATGTTATGGTAATGTTAGTCTATGTTAGTGCTCATACATATTAGTGGTCAATGTATTTTGGAATTTTCATTCTTAGTACTTTATGCTAATTTGCTGAAACTATTCTTCAATTAGTAGTCACTAATCCTAATGTACAAAGAGTTTCTCAATAGTAATACAAAAAATCCTATATACTCTCAATTTTCTTTTTGTGTACAGTGTTCATGCACTATTAGAAGACTTGTCTTCTCATCTTGCTTATCATCTTTCTTATCATCTTGCTTATTCTCATCCATATCAACAATTGTCAGGAATATGGTGATGTAGCTCTAGCTTGTGCAAGAATATTTGAGAAAAGATAAATCCCCTAGAGGAAAGAAAGCAGAGAAGACATACGTAGGTAGGAAGAATAATAGAAAACCATGCTAGGGATGAATTTGAAATCTGAAGAGAGAGATAACAGACAAGTTGAAGAGAGTTCACATAGTTATTTAATCTAAGGAGAAAGGTGATAGACAAGTTGAAGAGAGTTCACAGAGTGATTTGACAGGGGATTCATTCATGAAAGTGGAACATAATGTTCAAGAGGTGGATTTTGTATCGAAGTCAATAAAGATACTCAACAAAAATTTCCCATAGGAATTAAAGGTTTAATCAGTTTTTCCTAGGTGAAGAAAACAAACAGTGAAGAGAAAAAAAGGAGCAAAATAGATGAGTATACCTCTAGAATCAAAATAAAAAATGATTTAGAACTGGTTGAACATAATAAGGTGGAAAAAAAGCATCACGTGAACTATTCAAGGGAACACTCTACCCAAACTAGGAAAAGAAATTGAAGCAGGTATTCAATCTCCACTAGAAGGAATGAAAAAATGGATCTTAGATCCAACAAAAAGGTTGCATACATGAAATCCCAACCTGAGAATCGTGTGAAATTTTATAATTTAGTCAACCCAAATAGGTGAAATATTTTCTCTTCAAGAAGCGGTAGTCTTAAGAACATTTATATAGTAGGTAGATGGTCTAAAACAATTATGCAACTGTTCATGGAGAAGTTTCTTGTATAAAAAGTAATCATAATATAAACATACAAGGGTAGCATGTACATAATTTCAAATTTTTGCAACCAATAGAAATGTTGTACTTAATGAAAAGGATAATTTTTGTTGAAAAAGAGTGGTATCCCCACCCATCTATTCTTGGTTTATTTATCTTGGAGATATCCATAGCTACAACGTAGAAATAACAATGCATGACAAATTCATAGATAGAGTTCTAAGTTATTCAACATTGGAGGTTTGTGGCATTGATTACTTCACTTCTTTAGCTGGGTTGGTTGGTGGCATTAATACAAAAGTAGTTTCATCCTCTGCAATCCCAAACTATATGGGAGTAGACTGACTCCAAAAAGTTGTTGATGCATTCTCAATGATTGACTATGTTTGGTGGTGTAAGATTCATATATTCTCAAATAATCTCATTCAGCCAATGTTTACGATGGTCCATGACATAATTGATGTGCAGTCTCGTGGATTTTTCATCTCTATGGACAAGCAAATCCACAGATACACTTCAAAAATAAACATTTAGTAAATCAATACCTTAGATAACTTATCCCATTAAATTATTTCTAGTGGCATGATTATATGCCTAGATTAAATTTTTTAAGCACTTATTCAAAACATAACATCTATTGTATATTGTTTTAATGTACACATTTCCATGCTGGTTTCTAATTAATTGCAATATTTCCATACTTATTCATCACAACCAAATAGAGTCCTTACATAATCATCTTACTCACACTCTCTGTGCATATGAAAATTGTATGGTTTCATCTGGCTCCAATGTGCATCCTATGAACTTCCAAAGTTTTTATCAGGAAGAAAGAAAGGTGATAGAAAAGAACAATGAAAGAAAGAAAACCTAAGCATAAAATAACAGAAACTGAAAATTACAATAAGTCTCTCTGCCACCATTCAAGTGGGCCATATCATACATGTTGCAAGTATTACAATGTTATCTGCAATGTAAAGTGTTAGAACCATATCTGTCCTGTAAAGGCAGTAAGTTCTAGCTTCTATTGAGATGCGTTATTTGCAATTACAAGATTTAGTTCCAGAATAAAATGCTAAATGGATTGATATGATCAATGGAGTAGTTGATGCTACAAGGTATTTTGTTGAGGCTGAGGATATTCGAATAGATGGGCTGAAACTATTGAGTAAGGAGTCCAAATATATCTGACAGGTATAGAATCATGATTATTGCATCGGATTGTATTTTCTAGTGGATTGTACTCAAGGAAGGAAAAAGTGCACTTAATTTATTAAACAACAAGGCAACCCAATAGTCGAAACTAAGAAAAAAACATCCATTAGGTGTTAAGGAGTGTTAGTCAATGGTAGGTAACAAGTTAGCTTGAAAAGACCTGTATTCATGTAGTTTACTGTTCACTTATTGAAAAGGCATAGGATTTCATATAATAGAGAATTGTTTTTTTTTTTTAATCCGGTCTTGAAGGAGATGATACTATTTAGAACTGTTTTTTGCAATCATTATATGATCAGATCATTCAATCCCGTAATGAAAAACATTGCTTTATGGTTATTGTTGTTATACCACTTTCACCTAGTTTCTAGGGAAGCATCGATGATGCATATTTTAGGGCCATTATACATTGGCAATATCAATCAATATCTAGAGAAAACCATTTGTTATTAGAAAATATTCAACATATATTGGGTGCCAAACTGTGCACTTATGTTTCCTTTTATGGACTTGGTTGTTATGACATACTTTGTGAAGGTGGTCAATTGACCACCAACCATATTTTTGTGTAAAACAAAGCTATGATAGTTGATGACCATGTTGTATTGATTGGATCAACTAACATGAATGATAGAAGTTTGCTAAGAACTAGAGACTCTAAAAACTATTCATATTTTGAAAAAAGGATGTTTGGTTTGAACTAACTTATTTCCTAACAAAGTTTCATACAAAGGTATATTACCACATATATATTTGAATCTCTTTGTGGAAAAGTTATGATTGCTTACTTGAAGTAGAAGGGATTCCCAAAAGTGGCTCTTCATTTTGTCAAAGATGAGAAGACATGTTTCAACTTAGCAGTGGAGAGTGGAAATATTCAAATTGTTGTTTCTTCTGCAAAGGAGATAGATGATAAGGATCACTGGTATAGGCTTGGATCTAAAGCCCTTCATCAAGGGAATGCTCACATTGTTGAATATTCTTACCATAGAACAAATAGTTTTGAAAGGATTTCATTTTTGTATCTTATTATAGGAAATATGGATAAATTGTCAAAGATGTTGAGGATTGCACAGATAAAAAATTATGTGATGGGCCAGTTTCACAATGCCTTATATATAGGTGATATTCAAGAATGCATTAAAGTACTAGAAGAATCTGGGTATTTTCAACTTGCATATGTTACTGCAATAGTTCATGGGATTACAGAGGTTGATGATAGGCTTGCAGCTAAGTTGGGTGACAATCTTCCCACTCTGTCACCTCATCACTTCTCATGCCACCTCAATCAATTTTACATAATGGTGACTAACCATTGTTGAGGGTTACTAAAGGTATTTTTGAAGGTGGGTTGGATAGTGTTGGGGGTGTAGTCCATGAGGAAGAAGATGAATTATTTGAACCCAATTGGGGTGAATACCTTGAAATTACTAAAGTTGAAGGAAAAATGGTGAGGTTGTGGTGGTAGATGATATAGAAGTGAGAGGAGAGGATGATGATGAAGGAGGAAGGGATATAGAAGATTCTGAGTTACCAGTAGATGTCACTATGGAAAATGCTACAGGTACAACTCATACAGTGTCATTTGTTACCCCATCACCAGGTATGCCAATAAACCAAATATGGATATAGAAATATTCTCTAGTAGGTGAGCATGCAACTACTGGTAACCTTGATACAGCTATGCACCTCTTAAGTTGAAAACTTGGTATTAAGAATGTCAGTCAATTAAAACCATTATTTTTGGATCTTTACACAGGAATCCATACATACCTTTCAACATTTCTTTCTCCATCAGTGGTCTCCTTAGCAATAGAGAGAGGCTTGAATGAGACTGCTACTCCAAATGTCAGAGGTCCACCAACTTTGGTATTTAGGTTTTATTTATTAGATGAGAAACTTAGACTAGTTTACAGAGCCACAACATATGGGGAGTGTAGTAAAGCATTGAGGCCATTTCTTACAATATTGCACACAATTCTAGTCATTGTTGTAGATTCAAGAGGAGAGGTTGATGAGGTGAAGGAATTGATTGGAATTGCTAAAGAATATGTTCTGGGTATTCGAATGGAGGTCAAGACAAAGGAAGTTAAGGATGATGTTGTTTGAAAGCAAGAGATTGCAGCCTATTTTACTCATTGCAACATTCAAAAAATCCATTTTAGATTGTCTTTGCTGAATGCCATGGGTGTTTTCTACAAGGGAAGGAATTTCAATACAGCTGCGAACTTTGTTTGGTGGCTACTAGAGAGTGAACCCCCTGTAAACCATGCAACAAAGGCTCGAAAAGTTCTACAGGAATGCAAGAGGAAGTTGCAGGATTCCAATAAACTGAATTATGACTTTAGAAATCCTTTTGTTGTTTGTGGAGAAACTTTCACACCCATATATCGTTGTCAAAAGGATGTGTCATGTTCATACTGTAAAACACATTTTGTTCCAAGCATACAAGGGAATCTCTACACTATATGTGAGCTTGCAATTGTGGGTTCTGACGCTTTTGGGTTACATTGGTTCAACTACTAAGATAAGGTGATTCCAACGCTGGACACATTCTGACTATGCATTTTTATTTCAATAAGTTTCATTTCCCGCATATAGGTCTAGAATTATGTTGTGCGTTGCCTTTGAGAACCATGTTGATATATATGCGAGGAGAGTTTGTAACAAGTCTTGGAAAAACTTCAAGGCCTTCTTAAGAGATTGGAAGACACGGTTTATTGAGACTGAAATGAGGGTAGAAGTAATTTTCCTTGTTTTTCATTGTTTACTATTTGAAATTTAACTCTGTTTTTTTTCTTCCCTTTCCCAATATTGGACAATAAGTGCAAGTCATTTATCTTATGTCTCATGGAGAATTTCTAATAGAAACAAGGGTGTTTATCTTGTCTTTATCATGCAGGTTTTCTAGTGGACTGTAAAGTATAAACAAGCATTAGGATTTTATTTGACAACCTAAGGAAGTTGCATTTAAGTATTCACATTAAATTGAACTGCTTGAGTGCTTTTTGCAATTGTAGATAACTTCATTCCTGTCTCTATCAACAAATATTTAACTATTTTAATTTCATATTTGGTTTTCATATGATGTTCTTTGTGTAATGAAATGAGTTCTTAAATGAGATCTGTATGGTTGTTGTTTAAAAAGAATACATAGGTATTGACACAAAATTATTCTCAGAGGAGAGAGACAAACACAAGGTAGATTATTTCTTCTGATAAGAGAAGGTCTTGTACTCTGTTACTTGTTGAGAGACATGGTATTTTTTTATTGAAATATTTTGACAATTGTGTTTCAATTTTATTATGTTGTGAAAATAATTGTTTTTCATTGATGTTGTCATATTTTATCTTCTTAAAAGGATCATTTTCTACCTATGCTCGTGTGATTGTATTATATGTTGATGTATTTGTAACTTTGCAATGTATTCATCGATGTGTCTTATGTATTGTAACCCGATGTTTATTCCGGGATGTATCTATTATGTAATTGAGTCATGTTGTCATGCCCCGATGTTCTGATCAAGAGAATCAATAATGTAAACAAGTCATGTCAATTCATAGTGGGTAACCCTCTGATTGTCTAAGGGTTAAAGTCCCTACCATTCCGGGGCACTAGGGTTATTAGACTCTCCTAGTAGAGGTCGTCCCTAGTAGGGTTTTAGTCATGTCGAGATTAGTATAAATAGAGAGTTGGGGTCTCTATTTAGTACACATCACTCACACACTCAACTGTAGTGCATAGTTGAGGAAGGAGAAGACACTGGGGCTAGACAAAAACAAGATTACTGCTGTTGAGAGTGCATCTTACTGTTTTGGGGTTTTACATCTTGTGCTGATTCTATCCCTGAGGAAGTTGTGGGGTTTTCTCCATTTATGGTTTCCTTGATGAAAAAAAATGTGTTCATTGTCTCTTGTGTTTGATTGCTGTACTTGTTGTTCTCTCAGTAAATATCCTAACATAATGCTAGCTTAATGTTGAAAAACTAACATGGTATCAGAGCTAACCTGAGAAGAAGACACTGTGCAGCTACGGAAACTATGGCTTCCTTGTTTGTGGATCTTCCTCCACAGATTTTCAGCAAAAGTAAAGTGGAATAAATCTCCACCTTAGGGCACATCTTTCTGTCGAAGCAGAATCCAATTCTGAGGTTTTTCAGTTTTGGAACTCTCACTACTATCGAAAATTACGGATTTTTACAGAAGAGGAATTTTTTAGTGAGCCTAGGCCTAGATTGATATCCTCCCCAAAATCGAAGTTAGGGACAAATTTCAAGGCATTTGGGTGGACAGAACTCTGGAAATGCAAAACCCTAATTTGCTCCTGAACCAGCTCTGTAGGATTTCAACTCAAGTTTCAAATCCAACATCTTGAACCTGGTAAGATCTAAAATATTTTGTATTTCCATTTGAGGTTCTCAGTTAAGATGTCTCATCATACCAAGCTTGATGAAAATCTTGAGGGAGTTGATAAATTCCAAGCCTGGAGGTATAGGATCTCCCTGGTCCTGGAAGAAAATGAGTTAGACTCCTACATCCATGAAAAGGTTCTAGTTCCAGAGGGAGATGAGGAAAAGGCCTTACATAAGAAGAAGATGGTTATGGAAAAAGGATCATTGCGGATTCTATCAAGGATCACCTTATCCCATAGGTGTGCTCTCTCAAGATACCTAAAGCTATGTTCGATGCCCTAACCAAATTGTTTGAAGGGAAGAACATAAACCGAAAGATGACCCTGAGAAACCAAATGAAGAATCTAAAGATTCAAAATGCAGAAACAATCTAGTCTTACTTCACAAGAGTTTCTCAGATCAAAGAGAAACTAGAAGCAGTTGATGAAGAAGTGGAAAATGCATAGATTGTAATGACTACCTTGAATGGCCTTCCTAGGTCATGGGATTCTTTCATCCAAGGAATCTATGCTAGAAAGAAGTTAGTCAAGTTCAACAGACTATGGGAAGAGTGCTCTCAAGAAGAAGCTCGGATAGCAGCTCAAGAAGAGAAGATGGGAAGTGAAGACCACGCTCTCACGGTACACTCCAAGTATCACTCCAAGTCAAACAAAAGAAGACCTCATAGCTCCAGAGGTAAGAATTCTCACAAGGATAACACTAGAAAAGATGTATCTAGGATCATATGCTATACATGTGATGAAGTAGGACACTATGCAAGGAATTGTCCTAAGAAACAAAAGATAATGAAGAAGAGCAACAAAAGAAGACATCATGCTCATGCTGCAGAGGATGATGAACCATCCAGGAAGAGATCCAGATATGAAAGTGAAGATTCTTCAAGCGAGGATGAATATGTTCTGATATCCGCTCTCACAGGTAACATTACTCAAGGAAGTGATGATTGGCTTATAGATAGTGGGGCTTTCAAACATATGACTAGATTCAAGGAATTTTTTGTGAGACTGTCAGAACATGAATCACCTCACAAGGTAAAGCTAGGAGATGACTACCAATATCCAATAAAAGGTAGTGGGGAATCTTCCTATAAATTAGACTCTGGAAAATATTTAACAATGAAAGAAGTATTGTTTGTGCCAGGACTCAAGAAGAAACTTCTCTCCATATCAACATTAGATGCAAAAGGAATACGGGTTGCATTCATAGATGGTCAAGTCATCATGTGGCCAAAAGGAAAGACTATTGACGATGCGGTAGTGATTGGAGAAAAAGAAGGAGGATTGTACAAATTAAAGGGCCATCCGGAACAATCTTTGGTCCATGACACAGTAGAGCCAAGTGAACTTTGGCATAGAAGGCTTGCACATGTGCATTACAGAGCACTACCTATTGCAAGAAAAGTTGTCAAAGGTCTTCCAGAAATCTAGGAAAAACATGATGGGGTATACAAAGGATGTGCGAAAGGAAAGAAACAAAGAACACATTTCCAAGTAGTGAAAGCAAAGCAAAATGAATATTGGAAGTCATCCACTCCGATGTATGCGGTCCTATGTCATCAAACTCTCTAAGCGGGTATGCATATTATGTTTCTTTTATTGATGACTTTTCCAAAAAGACATGGGTTTACTTCATGAAGAACAAAGACGAAGTATTCAATAAGTTCAAGGAATTCAAAGCCTTGATCGAGAACCATACTGAAAAGAAGATCAAGACCATTCGATCAGATAATGGCGGACAATTCACTTCAAATGAATTCAAAGAGCTATGCAAAGAATCAGGGATTAAGAGGGGGTTGTCCACTCCTCATAATCCACAACAGAATGGGATTGTAGAACGGAATAACATAACTATCATGGAAGCTGCAAAAGCAATGCTTCATGATAAAGACCTTCCTATGCATCTTTGGGTGGAAGCTGCTAGAACAGCGGTGTATGTATAGAACCGTACTCCACATAGAGTACTCAAGAACAAGACTTCTGAAGAATTCTTCTCCAGCAAGAAACCAGAAGTCAGCCATCTCAAAATATTCGGCTATCCTATGTACATGCACATTCCAAAAGAGAAGAGGACTAAATTAGATCCTTCAGGAAAGAAGGGTATATTTGTGGGATACTCTAAAAGATCAAAGGATTACAAAATATATTTCCTAGGATACAAGAATATTGACATCAGCAGGGATGTGACATTTGATGAAGACATAGCTTACAACAAATCCAGAAAGAGACCTGCTGAAGAACCTGAAGAAGCAAAAGCACCCAGAATTCATGATACAACCATGAATGAACAAACTCTAGAAGAAGATTGAGAATTTGAAGAACGAAAAAGACCTGTAGATCCACCTCTGGAGAAGAATCCTCATAAGAGGAAAATTGCTTGGGTACAAGAACTTATCCAAGGTGTAGAAAGATATGGGGCTCCAGAAGAGAATCACAGAGAAATAAAGAGGACCAGATCCTATTCTGGGTATGTAGATTTACTATGTGATTTTGTTGATAAAAAACCTTCCAGTTATGAAGAAGTGGCAGAACAAAAAGAATGGAAGGATGCTATGATCAAAGAGTACCAATCGATCATGAAGAATGACATTTGAGATGTTGTCCCAAGACCAGATGGGAAGTCAGTTCTAACCTCCAAATGGATCTACAAGATAAAACATGCTGTAGACGATAGCATTGAAAAATATAAGGCAAGATTTGTAGCTCGGGGTTTCTCTCAGAAAGAGGGAATAGACTATGAAGAAACCTTTGCACCTGTAGCCAAATACACTTCCATCAGATCAATACTTGCTCTGGCTGTAGTGATGAAATGCAAGATACACCAGATGGATGTCAAGACTACTTTTTTAAATGGTGTAGTGGAAGAGGAAGTGTATGTAGACTAGCCACTTGGTTTTGAGGCACATGACAGGGAGTCTCATGTATGCAGATTGAAGAAAGCCCTGTATGGTTTGAAATAGGCACCCAGGACATGGTACGGAAAAATTGATAACTTTCTATCTTGTTTGGTCTTTACCAAGAGGAAAGTAGATTCCAACCTTTACTACAAGGTTGAAGATGGCAACCCAGTGATGCTTCAACTATATGTAGATGATCTGTTTGTGACAGGTATGGATGGGTTGATTACTGATACAAAGAGAAATCTTGTTGCCGAGTTCGAGATGAAGGACTTGGGTATGATGCATTATTTTCTAGGTATGGAGGTGTGGCAAAGTGTGGATGGAATATTCCTTGGACAAGGGAAGTATGCAGTAGAGATCCTAAAGAGGTTTGGGATGATGGACTGCAAGACTATGGTCACACCTATGGCATCAAACCTGAAGCTATTGAGTGATGCTTCATCAGAGTCGGTTGATGATACGATGTATTGTCAGATGATTGGATCATTGATGTACCTAACGAACATGAGACCAGACATTTGCTTTGCTGTGAATACCTTGAGCCAGTTCTTGACAGATCTGAGAAATGTTCACTTGATTGCTGCAAAGCATATTCTGAGGTACCTGAGGGGTACAATTGATTATGGGCTCAAGTACGATGCGAATAAGAAGATTAACCTGGAGGGTTATGTTGATTTAGATTGGGCATGCAGTGCCATCGATAGGAAGAGAACTTCAGGGTGTTTCTTCAGTATGGGATCAGGTATGATCTCCTGGTTTAGCAGGAAGTAATGATGTGTGGCACTGAGTATAGATGAAGTAGAGTATGTCACAGCTTGTTTAGCTAGTTGTGAGGAAGTATGGCTATGGAAGCTACTATATGATTTATTTGAGCTCTAGATGGATGCTACTTGTATACATTGTGACAACTAGAGTTGCATGAAGTTTTTAGAGAATCCAGTGTTCCATGACAAGTCGAAGCACATCAATATCAAGTATCACTATATCAGGGATATGGTGCAGAGAGGAGCAGTGAAGCTCCAGTTTGTTGCGATGGAGGAACAGATAGTTGATGTGTTGACGAAGCCATTGGCCATAGTGAAGTTTGAGTACTTCAGGGAGAAGCTTGGTGTTCTCCAGATCGAGGTTTGATCCAAGGGAAAGTGATGAGTGCCAAAGCCATTCTGATGAGTAGGTCAGATGTAAGGGCTGAGCCATTCTATCATGGTGAGAGGATTCAGTTCCTTCCATGTCAGATATGAGTGCTAAGATCCAAAGCCATTCTGATGAGAAGGTCAAGTATAAGGGCTGATCCATTCTGTCATGGAGAGAGGATTCAGTTCCTTCCATGTCAGATATGAGTGCTAGACATTCTGTCGAGTAGGACGGATGTAAGGGCAACTTCTACTCTCCGAGAGAGTGGAGGCACCTGGTCCATTACCAGGTAGCTCAGTATGGGACTGGGGGCCATTCTGTCATGGTGAGAGGATTCAGTTCCTTCCATGTTAGATTGGAGTGCAAGCCATTCTAACGAGGGTGTAGGACTTGTTTCCTACCAAGTCAGATATAAAGGCAACTTCCATTCTCCAGGGGAATGGAGGCACCTGTTCTGTTACCAAGTAGCTCAGTCTCGGACTAGGGGTCATTCTATCATGGTGAGAGGATTCAATTCCTTCCATGTTAGATGTGAGTGCAAGCCTTTCTAGCGAGGATGGAGGACTTGTTTCCTTCCAGGTCAGATACAAGTGTTGAAGCCTTTTCACAGATGTTAGTGATGTGATGTCCTATCATGCTAGTGAATGTGAGTGTTGGGCCTTTCTTATGTGATTGTAGGTTACTACATGATCATATGTGAGTCCTGGGCCTGCCTTTCTGACGAGTAGGTCAGATGTAAGTGTTGGGTGAAGACTTACTTGATGGCTAGGCCTACAACCAACATGAAAGAAGGCTGGCTCTATAGAACTTCCTATGACGAGATAACACACATGATGATGACAAGATGAGATCCAGATCAAGCTATGATCCAGATCCGGTTATGATGACTCCAAGAGATCCAGATCGAGTGATGATTTAGATTTAGCAGTGATGATCCAGATCGAGTGACGATCCAGAGCGAGTGACGATCTAGATCTAGTGATGCTGATCTAGATCAAGAGATGATCCAAATATAGTGATGATGTCCCATGATGATCCAGATTGAGAGATCATCCAGATCTAGTGATGATGATCCAGATCGAGAGATGATCCAGATTCAAAGAATGAAGATGACTTGAAGACTCAGAAGACTTGATATGCAAATGAGGAGATGATCCAGTTGATACAGAGAAGAAGACCAGTGCTGAAAATTGTGTCAAAAGAATACCTTCCTAGTTAAGAGGGAGTGTTGATATATTTGTAACTTCGGAATGTATTCATCTATGTACCTTATGTATTATAACCCGATGTTTATTCTGGTATGTATCTATTATGTAATTGAGTCATGTTGTCATGCCCCGATATTCCGATCGAGAGAATCAATAATGTAAACAAGCCATGTCAAGTCATAGTGGGTAACCCTTCGATTGTCTAAGGGTTAAAGTCCCCGCAGTTCCGGGGCGCTAGGGTTATTAGACTTTCCTAGTAGAGGTCATCTCTAGTAGGGTTTTAGTCATGTTGGGATTAGTATAAATAGAGAGCTAGGGTCTCTATTTAGTACACATCACTCACACACTCAAGTGTAGTTCATAGTTGAGGAAGGAGAAGGCACTGGGGCTAGACAAGAAGAAGATTACTGCTGTCGGGAGTGCATCTTACTGTTTTGGGGTTTTACATCTTGTGCTGATTCTATCTCTAAGGAACTTGCGGGGTTTTCTCCATTTATGGTTTCCCCAATGAAAAACATTGTGTTCATTGTCTATTATGTTTGATTGATGTACTTGTTGTTCTCTCAGTAAAGATCCTAATATAATGCTAGCTTAATGTTGAAAAACTAACATTATATAGCAAGTTCTGTTACATAGGAGGATGTTGGTCTTAGTCAAATGTCTAAATTTTGGATGTTCTAAAATTGTGTACTTCAATTTGTTTAAACCCACAATTGTTGCAGTGTTACTAATGTGTGTATTACAGTATAATTTCTAAATAAAATGAAAAATATTCCCGAAATTGTTTTACATGATTCTAGTAACTGGCTCTTTTTTTGGATTTTTGATTAAATAGATAAAACAGAGTAACAGTTCATACAAATCGCATTGAGTATATTAATGAAAGAAAATTTGTATCTTTGACAACTAGAGACACTAACAACTATTCATATTTTAAACAAAGGATGCTTGGTTTGAATTAACTTATTTCCTTACAAAGTTTCATACAAAGGGATATTACCACATATATCTTTGAATCTCTTTAATTCTGACAGAATTTCCAATTTATTACATTTAGCATATCAGATATTCCCATGCAAATTTTAGTTACAATTTGGTCCAGTCCTCTGCTAGTTTATAACCAATTTAAATTTTACTTCAATATTGATTCACCATTTATGAAGGATAACCATAGCTCAACTAAGTGGAATTTAACATATTTGTCATAAAGAAGGATGGTTTGATATTGATTTAGATAGTGAACTAGAAAGAACTAGGGGTGGCACGGAAGGAAACTAGGAAAAGTACAAGAAAGAAAAAAAATACATGGAATTTCAGTATAGAGAATGTAAAAATGGGAAACAATAAACCATGGAAAATAAACTGGCATGCTCAGAAGAGATTTCCTTTTAATTTGATAAATTTTCTTATTGTCTTGCATGCACATTTGTATATAATGTTAAAAACCAAGATATAATATGAATTCAAAAGCATAGTACAATGATATTGAGAATCCAAAAGTAGACATGGTTTAGTATTTTTAGTGCACACTAAAACTTTTCCCTAGGGTTTTAACTTTTATCCACAAAACCTAGAGGGTCTCCTCTTATGAGGAAGTGCATTAGGATACATGAAACCATTGTAATTGGTGAATTATAGGGTGTGTGGTTTTTTTTCTCATCCTCCAACTTTTCCCTAGTCCAATTGTTCTCTTTCCCTTGAGGGTGCACGTTTTGTAGTAGTTTCCTTGGAAAGTGTGGAATTTCCATGGGATACTTGAAATTGCTTCAAAAAGCATGATATTCTTTGGAATTTGTGTATCATACATCATATTCATAACAAATAACATGCAATAACATGCAGCATATTAACAACACTTAAGAGGGCACATTCTATGCTAGCCCTGAGCTCTACCTCATGCGCTAAAGACACACTTAAAAACTGTGTTCTCTAATCTTCAGAAGATGAGTTATTTGAGGATTAAAGATCCATGCATATGTGTGCCACACTAAATCATGGGTAAAAACAACAATTACAACAAATATCATTGAAGATGACGGAAAAAAGTCATATGGGAAACATGGAGTAATGACTTGTTCGGAGTAATAGTTAACTATATTAGGGTACATGCAGGAAACTATAAGTAATTTTACATACACTTCAAGCTAAAACAATAAGTTCATCTGCTGTTCAAATTTGACATGCACAAAATTAGGGCACATTATCCTAGGACACTCATAACTATAAATAGTGATGATGATTCATAGTAAAGGATTTGGAATCTAAGAGACCACCCATTGTATTTCTATATTGACAATTAATAAATCTTTTTCATTGCCCCACCATTTCCTTCTTGCTTTCATGTGTGCTTAGAAACTTGGATAATATATGCTTGATCACTTTCTCATGCAGGTTGTTAGGTTAATTGTGATATTAGAGTGTAAAATTGGAGACAATGCATAAGAATACAGACTGTCTAGTCAGGGATTCCCACAATATTTGTACTCCATTACTGGTTACTCTTTAAATAAACTATCCCATTCATTTATTTATCATGTGTCTCATGTCTTATTGTATTGGTGTCTAAGACCCCTCTCCCAAAATATGACACTATTGCACTTACATATTTGTGTGTTCACTAAAAGAAGGAACAAACTTATTTATGTGATTGGGTGTTAATGGCATATTGAAGGATGAAAACATTGAGGACTTGAATAACTCTAATTTAAAGGGTGACTAACACAAAATAATGGGAAACACTAGAGGTACTTGTTGACGGTCTATGATCTTTTGGGAAATCTATCAAAATAGATAATGTGCTTTAATTGTGCAAAGTAAGGCCCTGAAAGAATTCATAGATGAGATGGAAAAATTATGCAATTCTAGGACTAGCCACGACACAAATGTCCAACCTGAATCATGATCATTCATGATTTCTTTCAATAGCCACTTTTCATATATTTCTACACACTCAAACCCATGCTTCGATCCATAAGCATAAGCAATAATGGCAACTGTAATGATCTCGACCCCACACTGTCAAATATGCGTAAACAAAGGAACTAGGTATAGTTGGGCTACGACTTTAATCCTTTTATCTTTGGTATGCATAGGATAGTGTAGCATAGCTATCATGTCATCGAATGTTATGTTTCATTGTCATAGATAGATTCTGGTAACGAATTAACCTGCACAAGAGAGGGGAAGTTTGCACTAGTTCGCAATGAACTAAGTAAACCCCATAAAAGAAAAAGGAACCTTTTACCTTTCTGAGTGGTCCCTTAAGGGATACAAATACTTCCACTCCACCCCTTGACAATTAAAGGCAAATCAGAAATTTTCATAAATAAAACCATAAACAAAGTACAAAATAGATAACCATGAAGAAAGACATAACTGAACCAACATACACAAATGTATGTTAAATAGTAAACACTAGCAGAGTAATCATTTAAACACTTTGAGTAATATAAACATAGTGCATCAGCATTACATATGAAAATACATAGAAAGGTAAAGGCAGCTTACGACACTTAGATCTAGTAAACAATGACAGACATATTCTACAAAAGATAAATTAATGTCCATGATAGGTAGTATTTAAATAGCCTACAATTTTTTTTTTCTAATTTTGGGGACATTACATCCCTCGTTTCTATTAGGTCATCCAAAAACTCCGATGACCATCGATTAGGTTTTGAAACCCTAAATAATTTCAATTCCCTCAAAAGAATTATACTAACAGCATATTATTTATAAAAATTCGTATTACTATAAATTCAATTTTTTTTTATTAATGTTGAAACTATATAATAATTTATGATAATAATTATTATTAAAGTTAATATTTTGAAATAATATATATATGTTTTGGAAAAAAAAGGTTGCTTAACCCAATAATAAGAAGAAAAGTCGAAACGAAGTCATAATCGCAACTATGGAAAACACATATCTAGGAATTTAGTCATAATTAGAAGCACTATTGGACGAGTTGAAGCAATATAAAGTGACCAATAAACATCTACAAGTTGAATTTAAGATGAGTGATTTGTTAAAATCAATAAGCGACGATAAAAATTGTCACATAAAAAATCAAAATCAACAACTGGAAATAACCAGAAGAGATACCGAGAAAATGTTATCTAATAAGGATAAATAAATATCCTTTTTAAAAGATCAGAACCAAAATCTAGAAGACCAGATCAGAATGTCAAAAAATGACGTCAAATCATGACATGGAAGTGATATCAAAATGGAAAAAGAAATAAGGCATATGAAAAATATCATCATGGACAAAGATACTGAATTGGCACAAGTCCACTGAACATTAGAAAGTAAAGAAGCAGAGCTAGGTCGACTTTAGCAACATATTAGTGCACTCTAGGAGAAAGATAATGACACTAAAAAAAACACAAATTGGAGATTACAACTATCAAAAGAACATTATTAAATAAAAATGAAGAAATTTATCGATAAAAAAACCATAACCAGACGTTAATTGCAAAAATAAGAAAGATAAAAAGTACGAAGAAGATAGAACAATCAAAGAAAGACACCAAAGGAAAACTACTGAATAAAGATGAATAAAAACAACACGTGGGAAGTTTTAATCTAGAATTAGAGGAACAAATCAAGAAGTTAAAAGAGGAAAACAACGACACTTGACAAAAGGTTATAGGAGATTTAGAGTGGCCAAATCCATAAGGGAGCATCTAGACTCTCGGAAAACAAAATTCAAGTTAACAAAGAAGAAGCAAAAACAAATTTAGTCCTCATCACAGTTCAAAAAAAAAATTTAAAACACCTTATCGACACCCTAATTATCAAATTCATTTTGACCAACGACAACGTCAAAATGAACATAAATAGGACAATTATGATTTCAGATGCGAAACAAAAAATCTACAACCTAAACATAAAACGTAAATATTTATCCAACCAATTGGACAATAATTATCTACGATGAAAGTAAGTCTTAGATGGATCACTTGTGAAGAAATGCAACATTTCAATTGAGGGATTTGGAAATTACATCACAATGTTTTATCAAGTGTCGAAATTACTGGCACATGAGAGACATGAGACGATGTTATGAACAAGAAAAATTGATAAGTCCTTCACTAAAAAAAATTTTAGGACAAAGCTTCCCTTAATGGGAAGGAAATGTAACAAACATAAATAATAACAATAGTTAAATAAATATAAACAATTAATAAGTTAAATTTAAATTAAGAGACACATCCCTTGGTGAATAGTCACGAAGAAGGGCTATTATTATGGCTTTCATTATCAATGTAAATCATCTTTCATATTTATCAATTATTCAATATGTGGGATATTTAAGAAGCGATGGGTTTATTCTGAATTATTTGAGAATATCTAGATACAGATATTACATTATTATTTTAATATTTTTGAGAGAAAGTAAAAAAATTAAAAAATAAATGTAATGATTAATCTTTTATTAATAAAAGATACTAAAGGGGACATAAATGAAATAGTTGTTCAAGAGTGATTAATTACCGACAAGATGAAAATGCAAGTGGTTATAGCTGTTGAGTGAGAAATCAAGGTGCAGGAGGCATCTTCTCCAAAATATGGTCACATCTCTTAGTTGAGCGCTAAAGAGTTTGAGGCTCATAAATGACCAAGTCCTAGGAAAAATACTATATAATAGTATGTCCATTAGGAAGTAGGAGGATAGCATTTTATTGATATTGGATCTTATAATGTAATGGATGGTGCATTAAGTGAAATTTTCTCTTATGGTTCAGCGAACATGCTTGGGGGTTGTAGAGCAAGTGATTTGGTTTCTCTAGGAGTTATTTGGGAGGAACGATTATTCCATTTCTATTTTCACAGTAGTGATGTTGGGTTCTTATCCTATTTCTTATTTGTTATAACTAGTTACAATAGGATTTCCATTCTTATCTTGGAATCATAACTACTTCTTTTAGTAGAAAAATATTATGCATCTGAATTAAATAATGATGCATTATGTATGTGATTTAAGTACTAATACATTATGCGCCTAAATAGAATATGGTTATTTTATGAATTATAATAATTTTGTCTACAACATGATCTAGGATCCCAATAGACTCTCACAAATCGAATTACTTGCAAAAACCAACAAAAACGCTTGAAAGAGAAACAATTTTACCTACATCGTGTGAGCAGAAGTTGGATATTATTGAATTGTCTAACATCTGAATGTGTTCAGAATAGGTTTACATTAAATTTGGATAAATTCATGAGGATTAGGAAGAAAAATATGAGTGTACATCTGAAATGGCCAAGATTGGCCTCAAACCCCCCTAGGTGGGCCAAATAAGATCTAGCTCAGCCAAAACGATCATGAATCACTATGAGGACATGAATTTAGTGTGATGGGGAAATTATGACTCCATGAAATGCGTGGCTTAGTGTTATAGATGATTTTACCACACATGGGTGATCACATATTTATGGCCTTCCCTGTTCCTCTAGAGACGCTTTAGACCCCATGGAATTATATTATACTTTGATGTTCCAAGATCATCCCTAAAAAATACCTGTTTATTGTTGTACGTGACTTTTAAACCCATACTCACATGTACACGTGACTTTTGACCTCAAACACACATACATTGGTATGTGTGCATAAGTCCAAATATCTTTAGAGTTTTCCTCATATGAGTCCTAAGATCCTGACTCTTTTCCTTCCATATTCGTTGAGATCACTCAGATTCGATCCTCCATTACCATTTTCTAGTGCTATATAAGGAACCCATTGGATACATTGAAGGGGAGGAGTTGAAGAGCAAAGAAACTATAATCCACTGTTGCCTTAATTTGCTTATACTTGAGTCTGAATCCCTTTTTCCCTATTGGAGAAATTTGTATTCTTCCCAATATTTCATTTTCTTTGTGACATTGCTATTGAGAGATGGAGGATTGAGGTGGTGGACGCCGAGGTGGAGGACTCAGTTTGTACGGTACGTAGAAGTGCCAACAAATGTTGTCACTATTGTCATCTCTGATTTTATTAGTAGAAATATCTTTTCCTATCCAATTATGTGTATTTGAATATGAATATTAAATCCATGGATATATTTAATTGCTTATACATCATTGAATATATGTAATGTCCCCAAAAATCGAAAGTAAAAAAAATATTAGGCTTAGTAAAACTACCTGTACGGAACATTATTGACTTGTAGAAATATATCGTACACTACATGCACCACTGTTTAGTCATAAGTTGTTCTTATGCTCTATCATTTTACTTTCAATCATTATTATTAATGTATTTTCCTTATGATGTCGTACTGCTATTTACTGCTTATTTCTTATGGTTATACATTTGTCATGTATGTGTCGTTACTTGATTTAAATGCTTCGTCCTTTCTGCATATAGTCTTACTTGTTATTTAAAAACCCCTAACTTAACTTTGTTTCTTGAAACAAAGTGTGCAGACTGGTGGGACTCGTTCTCCCATGATGGTATCAGAGGTAAAGTTGTCTACTTATTTGCAAGCTTACTTAGTTCTTCGAACTAAGGAACCTCTTTTACTTCACATGCAGATTATACTTTGCAGCGGAGTCTTATTTAAAAAGTATTGAATATCTTGATCCTAAAATACCTACTTCTTGTTGCTACGGTTCCTTACTGACTTAGATTTATAACATGGTAAGTGCTATCTTTGTCAATTTAGCTATCACAGCTAAATTTCCTATGTACTGCTTATACTTCATTATGGTTTATAATGTGTCATTTTACATCTTAGTATATTTACATTCTACGTTGATTTTATTAAAACTATTAACATAACCTATATTTTATTATTCCACATTATGATGTTGGCATAGAAACCAAACCTTGATTTTTATGAAGTGTGAATATTAACATGGCATATTTCATATGCCATGTTTACTAAGCATTTAAGCTTAGGGAAACCTTATTATGTTTAAGGCTTTAATCCTAGGGTTACATGTTATATTTCATACATACTGTAACATGCCCCATAGATATTTTCATGGACCCTTGGGTATATGGTGTAAATTTTCCCTTTATTTTTTATGAAAATATATAAGAACGCCATTACTTCTAGTCCAATGCATAATAACTTGAAAATAATCCTAACGGTTATGATCATGTAGAACAAGCAATCATATCTACCCGATGTGTAAATATTTAACAACCAAAGGTTCAAGGTTACAAAATGGATACCCTTCGCTCCCACTAGTGCAGCTTATGCAGAATTTATATATTTCGAACTGTACAACCAATTAATAGACGTTCTTTGTTATTATACCAGTCATAGCCATCAGATCAAACTATGTTATAATCCTAATGACATGATTAAAATATGGTCTAAACCATTCTAAAAGATACACAAGAATACAAGTATTTTAAACTTTTCAAAACCCATCTTATAATCAAACACCTATTATTACCTTTCCATTCATGAGCCATAAATATACATATTGAAGAACAAATTATACTTCAGGAAAACCTCTAACCCATTTTGATAGAATAGAATCTCTAACTTTTAACCTGCTTACGCTTATAGAGACATTTCACCCAATCTGTCAAGAAAGTGATGGTAATACCTGCTTCTGTAACCACTTTTAACATCATGTGAGATATACATGGGATCATCATAAAACAAGTATTAATTAAAAAAAGTTATTTAACAAATAGTAACATGATAAATTACTTCCTTAAATAAAAGTCAATCATTACGGTTACTTTTCCTAGTATTAATGAAACCAGTGAGACTGAAAGAACCCTACGACTTTTTCTCCCAACCATTGCCTCCAACTAGCATATGGTGTTCTACCTAGAGCCACCCCCGAGCTGGGTGACAAATCCACTAACGTAAGGTTACATAATTGGAGACTCTTCAAGAGCTAAGACAATTTGGTTTTTAGGCTCTTAACCTATCCTCGATCGAGCTAGGAATACAATTTACCCTTACGGTCCTTTATAACCCACACATTCACTGATCTTGCCAATTTTAATTTTAATAAGAAAAACCCAATTAAACCACAATGAAAGGACTCCAAACTGTAATATATATAAGTATAATCCTCAAATTCCATCTTATGACATATCTTAATCTTTAATGATACATTCTGCTCCAACTGAAAATATATTCTTATCAAGGATACCAAAGGATACTTACAGAACTACAAAACCTTAGATACCTTAACATGGAACACAGTCTCTGAATAAACTCAAAACATTCCATCTTTGTTCTAAGAAGGGGAAAGTGATTTACCCTTCAATGAAAACAATCTATTTTTTTCCCTTTGTACAGACATGTACCTTGCATAATTATTGATATACTCTTGATCAAAATGTTTTCATATAATACTAACATTTAAATAATATTGCACTTAATCATAAAATGTGCTAATCAATACTTATCACCATTCATCCTAGGGCTTCAACTTAGAAATGGCAAAGACTTGAAGACCACTTAAAGACCTTGGAACAAGGCCAACACATCCCATTCTATGGTTTTCAAATCAGGGTACAACAAATTCAAAACAAACTTAGAGGATCTCATAGCGTGGATCTAGTTCCTTCGATTCTTTTTCTTTCTTTCATGGAATCATATATACATTCACATAATCCTCATCGCCTAAACCTTCTCCATGCATTGTAGTACACTAAAATTCTCTCCGAGTCTTCTCCTCATTGTCATGGTGGATTTTAAATTCAAAACTCCTCCAACGATTATGATTAAGTATAACCATTTCTGTATTTCAACATATTCTCATTCTTATTACACCACCTCAATGGCTATAGAAGAAGGCCAAATTTGTTCCAGGAAAAACGATGCCAATTGCAAACAAAAGAAACTGGAGAAGTGTAAGCTGCACAATACTTATGCTTCTCTCCTGCAGGAAGTGTCTACCAATAATGAAAATAGTGATACAGCTTCATTCCCACATCATCGTAACTGGATATGAACTGCACAGCTCCCTACTTAGTAAACTTGTGGGCAGTGATGCTGTGAGGGGTAATATGAAGGAGGAGCTCTTACTTTTGACCGACTATAAAACCAAATTCTTTTCTATGGAATGCAATGATAAGAGAGCACACTAACAAGGGATACTGCATGGAGGTTCTAAAGTGTTTGTAAGCCAAAAGGAATAGAAATATAAATTGCCATAGAATACTCAAAATTCAAGTGCGGTTTCAATAGTCAAACCATTCGTGCATTTGTGCACAACTATATTGGGAAAGGGAATACATCTCAAGAATTCATTTACATTCTAAAACATATCCTCTAAATTAAAAATAAATCCTTTCTTGTTACTCAACATGCCCATCTATTGAATGATGGATGTAGAAACAAAGCATGCTAAATAAAGCATCTCTCCAATACATGGATTGACTTCTTCAATTAAAATGCACAGCGATATCAATAAGGTCATAGATTGGTTTCTTAAATCTCACACACAGTGAATGTGAATAAAGGATCTCACAAATGCATGGATCGGATTTTGCAATTAAAATGCACAGCAGTCTTAATAAGGTCGTAGATTTGTTCCTTAAATCAAACACACAGCGACTGTGAATAAAGGATATCACAAATACATCGATCGACTTCTGCAATTAAAATGCACAACGATCTTAATAATACATAGGGTCCAAACGCAGTAAGTGATTCCAACAAATGGAGACAAGGATTCAAAATGTTGGGACATTCTAATACAAGTGAAAAACCCAAAACAAAAGAATACGGGAGCAAAGTCCCATAAGGCAGACGCATACCGTTCTGATCAAACACAAACATCACAAAAACAAAAGGCAGGTTCCTTCCAACGCCAAGACATGCATAGAGGCCCATCGCAAGCCCCCTCCATCTTCCCCCTCCCTTTCTTTCAATGCCAACCGATATTTTTTTTTGCTATCCCCAGCGACTCTCAAAAGCTAACATAAATCTTGGTAATTCCCTAACACGTCCATAATCAACGTCAATAGTCAATATAAATCAAGGGAGTTCAACGACGCCTCGAAAATCAATGGCTATGACTTAGGGTAATTTAATAACGGCTCCATAATCATCGGCTGTAAATCAAGGTAATTCAATATGCATAACATCAATATTGGTATTCTTCTTCACTATAAATAAATAATGTTCTATGTATAATATATATATATGTATAATTACTTTCACTATATAATCTCCAATAAAATGTTCTATATATGTAATTTATTTCACTATATAATTCTCCACTAATATATATATATATATATGAAATTTATTTTCCCACTATTATATATAATGTTTCGATATATAATATACATGTAATTTCTTTCACCATATACTACTCCACTAATGAAATTTCCTTTATTATATAATGCTCCACTATTATACATAATGTTCAATATATAATATCCTTGAAATTTCTTTCACTATATAATACTCCACTAATATATGCGAAATTTCTCTCACTATATAATGCTCGATTATTACATATGAAATTCCTTTCACTATATATGCTCTACTATTATATGTAATGCTCTTAGATATAATATACATGTCTTCTTCCTTTCAATACCTTTCATTAATGTGAGGTGGGAGTAACCACATTGTTTACCCTTCCCCTAGTGGATTCATCCCTCCAATCTTCGTTTAAGTCGTGTAAGGTTTTTCATTTGCCTAACCTTATCAGTTTCATTCGCACATTGATGAATTTTGAATTACTTACAGTGGAATTTTTACTTACTCTTCTAGGTTGCATTGTAAGGGGATATTACACTTATTCCTTGTGGCTTTACTTAGGACTAGCGCAGACCAAGCCTGAACTATGCACTAAACCCAACATTGCAATGTATTAAACCTGTGATATGATTTGGGGTGGAGAATATAACATATGGTCGAACCATATATGTTGGTGTTTAACGATTTGTATCGTAGTGGAGACTATCGTTTGGAAATGCTATCAAAATATGACAACATGGGTTTTTGGTTGTGATGTTGGAAACAAGCTGGTGCCATTGATGGACCTTGGTTTTCGTGGCAACCAAAAATTAGGCTTGGATCATGATGGTTTTTTCATTTAACTTTTTAATTTGGGGTTTTTTTCTTGGCTCTACTCAGGGAAGAATGGAGGCCACCTCCATACTTGGAAGGTAAGCTTCATTTTTGGTTTCTTTCATGCTATTCATTTTGGTTTATTGTTCTCAGTGTTTCCATACTTATCACTTCAAGTTTTTCTTGGTCTCTACAGGTGCCGAAGTATGGTGAAAAGCAGCGTGGCTCTAGCTCTATCATTGGCTTGATTGTGGAGCCAATGTGCAAGGTAATCCTTGCCAACAATCCTACGCTTGTTGTCTCTCAACCTATCTATGTTTTGTTTTGTCGTTAGATTTGGGGATTCTCTTTGAAGTTTTGAATTCACCTGTCGGCTTGTGATGAACAGACTGGGTTTTTATAAGTTTGTTGAGGTGTTTATTCCACGATGCGAATCTTAAAGTTCTTCGGGCTCTGTGTAGAAGTTTATGTGAATTCGAATCTTTGCTTTGGGGTTTTCTAGCCCGGGCAACACATTGTTTGCGACGGTGCCAAGCCCATGGCGCGATAGTATAAGCTTCGTTTTTGGTCTTTAATGGTGACTGTGTAAATAAGACTCTTTGGAAATAATGGGAATATAGATATATATATTGTTTTATATGCTTGCAATGGTTATTATAATTGTTGTGGTTGTTGATGAATTTATACTATGCTATTTGTTTGTTATGGTGGGTTTGTAAGTGGCATTTATCCTTAGTTGTAGGTCTATGTCGAATGATGTTATTTGGATCTTTACTGTAAATAGTTGAAAGCATGGGTAAAGGCCATGTCAGACGTGGCATGATCCTTTCCCTTAGTGGTTGTGATAGTTCCAAAATAATTTCATTCTGTTTATACTTCATTGATTAGTGTGTGGGGTGAAATCGTTAACAGAGTTAGTTTGTTGTTTATGATTTCATTGGTTTGGAAAAACAACATGGATTATATGGGATCCCAGGGTGCAAGCCCTTGATGGCCTTCATTGTTGTAGTTAGAATTTTAAAATATATCCTGTGTAGTTTATATATTAAGGCCAAGGTCGTGCTTACAGAGCTAGGGTAGAATCATAAGCCTCATGACTTGTTGTAGCTAATGTATTTGGGTTGTTATTGTAATAATATTGAGTTTATTAATGAAGTCGGCCTATGCTATATGTATAGCGTGGCCTTGGTAAATGATACCCATGGGGTTTGAATCTTGTTCATGGGTAATGTATGATTTGTATTTATAATTTATAGATGAGATTTGGGCTTGTATGCGCACATGGTTCGATTCTTGTTACAATTGTAATTACTGTGGTTTGTAATATGATTTCAATATGTTTAGTACATGAATCGATTCCTGTGTATGATATAATGTTTAATTTGATATATGGAAAGTCTGTTGAGCTATGTATTTGGTTAATGTTAAGCATATATGATATGGTTTTTTGATTGATATCTACGAATTGGGTTTGGATGACCAAAGGGGTCGAAGTCGTGCCCTCTGTTTATAATCATAGAGTTATTTATAATTTGTTTTTAAATGTTTTACTTGGTTTAATTATAAGCAATAGTTATGATGGTCCTTTAAAATATTTATGCATGCGATTAAGATATGATTTATCTAGGACTTTGGATTCTATATATGTGAACAGAGATTTGATCTTGGACCAAATGGATAGTCACGATTCTTAATATGTTCGTTTATTTATGATGATGTATTTATAAATGGAATAGTTTACTAATTAGCCGGTATTTAATGTACAGACCTTGAAAGGTATTTTAATGGTTTATTTATCTTAGATCTTAATGTAGAATTATTATATATAGTATTTTAATTTTTTTATGTTTGATGTCTTGATATGTTCATATATATACATAGTAGTTCAGTTTGTAGATGGTACCTTAGGTTATAAAGACTATAAGTTATACCTAAAGTATTTAGATCCTTCTTCTAAGATTAATCTTTTTAAATCTATAACATGTCTCTACTTCCAAATGGAATATGTTAGTAGAGTATATAAATACTAAGTGAACAATAATAGCAGGTTTGAAATAACCTAGTTTATACATAACCTAGTTTTAGCAATACTACTACTACAAAAATTAAACTAGGGTGTAGAACCCTTGATGAACATTAGTAAATAAATTGAACTTGCAGAAATAAACAAATAAATAAACTGTGGATAACCTGGTATAGGAAATGACTTACAGCCTAGGTTTAATACTTTTAAGCTGAAAACCCTAGCAGTTTTTAAATAGAGAAACATAAACATTGGGTTAGGAAATGCAAAGTAATCATTTACCTAACATAGATAGCATTTATTCTAGGAAAGTAGAATAGACATTCTAGGTCTTCATACCTGTAAATTGAAGCTATGTTAATGGTTGAACCTACATGCTTAAATAACCAACATTAACAATTCAAGATAGATCTAACCTCTATTTTTTTTATGACCAAATCACTTCAGAACTACCACATTCCACCCAACCATGAGCTGAAACCGTTCCTGGTTTAAATCTGGATCCCCCCGAGATGGACTCCAACATGGAAGTAGCTTAGAGATCCTAAGGTAGGGTTTCCTATCTAGTATATCAGCTCTCAATCAGTTCTCCTTTTTCCTTCCAGAAAAAATGTTCTCCAAGAATTTCTTGAGAGAAAAACACAAAAAAATGACTCCTCTAATGATAGATTAGAAACCCAAGCCTTTCCTTGGCTTGAGTATTTATAGACAGACTTTTCAGTCAAAGGGACAGTTAAATCAAGAAACCTTGGTTTCTTGATTTAACCCTTTTCAATTAGTTTGGTTAATTATTAATATTTTAACTTAAGAACTTTCTTCTAGTTCCTAGTTAGACTTTTTAGGTTTTCGACTATTTATTATCTTTACATAATAAATAATAATTAGATGGAGCTTTTCTTTTTATTTCATCATTAATATTATAATTATATTTAAATCTTTATACATACCATGTATAAAGTACATAATAATATAACACTTGTTATCATTTGTCTTTGGGCATCATATACCATGATCCTTAGACTTAATGACACTTATTCATTTAGGTCAAGTAGGTATATGGTTTAGGACTATTAGGCTAGAAAACTCTAAACATCCCTTCATGTTGGATTTCCCTCGTATAACATTGTAGCTCTTCAATACTTGATGAGAATACAGAAATTCGAAATTTCATTTAATCACTTATAAATAAGTATGATGAGATCAATATTTTTCCTGGAGTCGTTTTCACTCAAAAGTTGTTAAATTATTTTTAGTAACCCATAGCACTTATGAGATCCGATACTCAACTCTTTAACAATGAGTTACAATTCAGTGCAATTCCAGAGCTCCTCACTCAACACTAATGCTAGGATATACTTGTACGATACACCTAGGGATACAATGGCTAAGGATCCGATGCTCGAGAGCTTATTCGAAACATCAACATGGAAGGCTCGACAGATTATTCCCAACACTTCCAATTATATTTTCATGTGTTCTAGAGCTTCTCACTCAACACAAGGGTAAGTAATCATGTTCTCCATAGCTCCTTCCTCAACACAAATCATCAATCTCTCAAGTGCTCCAAAGCTTCCCACTCAACACAATCATGAATCACTCAAGTGGTCCAAAGGTTCTTGCTCAACACAAATCATCTATCACTCAAGTGCTCTAGAGCTTCCCACTCAACACAAAACCTGATATCAATCATGTGCTTCAAGGTCCCCTCCCAACATAAACAAGCATACATATATATCATCAATAATTGGCTTACACCCAATATATAAAACAAATCATCATGTTAATATGCAGTAGGGTCTTTGATCCAATATAAAATACAACATCAAGATAATCATCATAATCAATAGGCACATGCCTATAAGTGTTAGGTCCAAAATTCACGATATTACATCCCTCCCTACTTAGATTAACACCATCCCTCATGTTCTAGGGACTCTAAATGACATCATGAAACAAGGTGGAGTAAGCCTTTCTCATGGTGGCTTCATTCTCCCAAGTATCCTCAACGGCCTCAAAGTGCTTCCATTGCACTTTCAACTGGACTACGATGTTCCTATGAAGCTACACCTCTCTCCTATCCAGTATATGAGGAGGATTAGGGGCAAACTTCCCTTCAGGTTTGACCTATAACAAGGACCAATCAACAACATGTTTAGTATCAGAAACATATTTATTTAACGAAGATTCATGGAAAACATTCTGGACTCTTACATGTGCGGGAAACACTAGTTCATATGACATCGGCCCTTTCTTGGCCCATATTTCAAAAGGTCCACAAAATATAGGTGCTAACTTACCACACCTACCCAAACTCAATGAGCTTCATTTGGATTTTACATTCAAGTAAACATGATCACCTATTTTAAAGTCCTTATCCTTTATTTTTTGATTTGCATAAATTTTCTGGAAGTCTTGTGTTTCTTTAAGATTCATCTGGAACTTAGTAACCAGCTGTTCCAAGTCCATCAACAAATCAAGCCCTAACATGAGCCGATCCACAGGGCTATCCCAAGTAACCAATGTTCTACACTTTTGTCCATAGAGTACCTCAAAGGGCTCATCCTGGTGGAAGTCGGATAACCATTGTTATACGCAAACTCTGTGAGGTGCAGGTAATCCTCCCCCTTCGTGGAGTTGTTCATGACATACATTCGAAGCATGTCCTCGACAATTTGGTTTATTGTTTCTGTCTACCCATCTGTCTGTGGGTGATATGCAGTGCTGAAGTTCAACTACGTCTACAATCCAAAGAATAAATATCTCCAAAAGTTTCCTGTAAAATTAACATCTTCATCCGAGATAATTGCCTTGGGTATCCCATGCAATCTAAATTTCTCTTTCAAAAAGATATCAGCAATGTTCACTGCTTTGTAGGTCAAATTCATAGAAATGAAGTGTGCTACTTTTGGCAACTTGTCAATGACCACAAAAATAGAATCATTTTGCTTCTTAATTTTTGGTAAACCGGTGATGAAATCCATATTAATGATCTCCCACTTCCATTCTGGAATGGGTAACAACTGCAGCAATCCCGTAGGATGTTGATGCTCAGCTTTGACTAGCTGACATTCCTGACATTTTGCAATAAAAATTGCAATTTCAGCCTTTAAATTAGGCCAGAAAAAGTGTCTCTTGATGGTGGATATCATCTTTTGATATCCTGGGTGCCCAGAGTAGGATTCTTGGTGAAATTCCATGAGGATGTTGGACCAAAGGTCCCCTCCTTCTAGAACATACAAACAATTGCTGGACCATAGCAGTATGAATTTTTCTACCTTGTATTATTTTTGTTGTTGTAACAACTTGTCTTCCTGTACTTTCTTGAGGATTTCCACATAGAAGGGGTCAACTCCGTTGGTTGGTATAATCCTCTCATGCAAATCTGCATCAGTTTTACTCAAAGTCACCTCATAAATCATATGAGTTTGTTGGCTCAAAGCATTGATAACCTTATTTTCTTTTCCCTTAATGTGCTTTAGCTCAAAATGGTACTCACTAAGGAAAGCCAATGACAGAGCTTTCCTTGCATTCAGATCCGATTGATCAAGTAAGTACTTCAGACTCATATTTTCCATAAATTAGGCCAGAAAAAGTGTCTCTTGATGGTGGATATCATCTTTTGATATCCTGGGTGCCCAGAGTAGGATGCTTGGTGAAATTCCGTGAGGATGTTGGACCAAAGGTCCCCTTCTTTTGGAACATACAAACGATTGATGGACCATAGCAGTCTGAATTCGTCTACCTTGTATTATTTTTGTTGTTGTAACAACTTGTCTTCCTGGACTTTCTTGAGGATTTCCACATAGAAGGGGTCAACTCCGTTGGTCGGTATAATCCTCTCATGCAAATTTGCATCGATTTTACTCAAAGTCACCTCATAAATCATATGAGTTTGTTGGCTCAAAGCATTGATAACCTTATTTTCTTTTCCCTTAATGTGCTTTAGCTCAAAATGGTACTCACTAAGGAAAGCCAATGACTGGGCTTGCCTTGCATTCAGATCCGATTTATCAAGTAAGTACTTCCTTCCCATGAGGTAGTGCCTCCACATCCTCAAAGCATGGATGATGGAAGCTAACTCAAGATCATGCGTAGGGTAATTTTTCTCATGCTCTTTTAACTTCCGTGATTTATAATAGATTGCATGATCGTTCTGCAAGAGGACTCCTACAAGTCCTTCCTTGCTTGCATCTATACAAACAACAAAATCCCCATCGGGATCCACAATTCGTAACACCAGTATGGTCATCAAAAGCTTCTTAATCTTTTGAAAAATTTCTTCACACTTAGAGGTCCATAAGAACTTGCTTTCTTATGCAAAGTGGTCATGGGGAAAGATATTCTTGAGAAGTTAACAATGAAATTTTGATAATATACATATAATCCCAAAAAGGACCTAATGTTAGTGACACTAGTAGGAGTAGGCCAATCCTTTATGGCTTTAATCATTTTCGGGTCCACAGCTATCACTGTCATGAAGATAATGTGAACTAGATACTGCATGTGTGGTTTGTAAAAAATACATTTACTAAACTTAGCATAAAGTTGGTGTTCTCTCAACAATTGTAGTACTATGCGAAGGTGTTCTTTGTGTTCTTATTTATTCTTCGAATAAACCAGTATGGCATCTCTAAATACCAAGACGAACTTATCTATATACCTACCGAATATGTTGTTCATCATACACATAAATTTTGTGGGTGCATTGACCAACTTGAACGACATCACTACAAATTCGTAGCGCCTATACCTTGTATGAAAGGCGGTTTTGTGAATATCCTTGTCGCGAATTCATACTTGATGGTACTTGGATCATAGGTCAATATTTGAAAATATTTTGGATCCTCCCACATGATCGAACAAGTCATCGATCCTAGGGAGTGGATAATGGTTCTTGATAGTAATTTTGTTCAACTGACGGTAATCGATATACATCCACATCCTGTCATCCTTCTTCTTTACGAATAATATCGGTGCTCCCAAATGAGACACACCGGGTCGAATATACCCTTTCTCTATCAATTCCTATAGATTTAGTTTGAGCTCCACTAACTCAGGCACACTCATGCAGTAAGGGGCTTTGGATGTCAGAACTGATCCCGGGGGTCAGTTCGATGGAAAATTCTAGGTCTTGTTTCAGAGGTAATCCTGGTACTTCCTCATGAAACACATCCTTAAATTATTCAAGAACATGGAAGTCTTCTTTGTGTTTTTCTCTATCAGAAACTATGTCTCGAATGTTTACTGCAAACAACTTGCATCCTTTTCTAACTCATTTCTTCGCTTATAAGGAAGATATTTGTCTTATAGAAAATTTATTTGGAATGCCCTGAACCTTCACTTGGTTCCCTAGGCTATCAGTACACAACATAGAATTGTGCAAGAAATTGAGCATGACATGCTACTTTTGCATCCAATCCATGCCGATAAGTATATCGTACGATCTTAAAGGTAGAATGTTCTGGTTTACTTTCATAGGAAAACCATTCATGTTTACCTCACATTCTTTAACAATTTCGGAAACTTTATGTTTCGTAACTGTCGCTAACTGAACCAACCAAGGTTTATCATGTTTTACTTTGCCTAGCTTGCATTTATCAAGAATTTTAGGAGAAACATAGCTTTGGCAAGTATCGGGATCAATAAGTATTGAAATAAAAATGTTCAAGATCTTACCTTCTATCTCAACCATTCTAGCTTGATGGTATTCCTATCGGCTATCTAATGCTGCATAAATCTGCGGTGTTCCCACTATGTCCTCAACAATTGGTTTTTCCTATAAGTTATGCAATACCCCACCGGTCTTGTTCTTACAATCTCCAAAATAATGAGGCCCACTGCATTTACATCACTTGATCTATAGTAGGGTATAATTGGCTCCACTTGCTACTATCTTGTTAACATTAGAAGCTGGTACATAAGGATTTGTACTAGATTTATTAAAGTTATTTTTCACTTGAAACATGTTATTCTTCTTTTTGTATGGCTATGGGTTAGACCCAGGTTTGCAGTTATCTGAGATGTTCTTAGACTTGTCTCAGTTTTGGTTCATGTTCTTTTCTCTTAGCTATCCATGATCATAATAGCATATAGCTTTACGCAGTGTGGTATCCAAGGTCTTAGGCATGTCGAATTCAATCATGTCCCAAAAATTGGGAGGAAGACATCATAGGAACTGATGGATCTTTACCTTTTCTTCTTTGATGTATGGTACATAATGTAACAGATCTAGAAATCTATTAATAAACATGTCCATAGTCATGGATCCCATGTGTAGTTCATGAAAGTCTTTCACTTTTCTGTCAAAGAACCTTTCCAACATATATTTATCTTGGAAATTTTTTCAGAAAGTATTCCAACGTATTTGTCTTAGCTCATCTTTCTTGGTGTGTTTTAAATCTCTCCACCATCTAGCTGCCTTGCCATTCAATTTATAGATAGCAAGAGAAGCCTTCATCTCAATTGAGTAGTCATGAACCTAAAAGTATTTTCTCATCCCCAAAAACCACTCTTCAACCTTCTCCTCGGTGTTTACTTCACCTTCTTAGGTCGGGGCTCTTATTTTTCTAAATTACCCCTAAATACTGTCATTGATTCTTTGTTTCTTTCTTCGAGGAGAAAGAGAGTCATCATTGGAAGGAATTTGATAATCTCCTTTCGACACTTCAAGGGTACGTTCCTCTTTTTCTCCTTCTCTTGGGTTTCTGGCCCGTTTATGATAAGGTTATTTTTTGGAACTATTTGTGGACTGGGTAGGTTTACCCTATGGGCTTCCTCCCATCATATTTCTAAGTATTGCTTCATTTATAGCTTGCTATTCTTTTATTTCGTTCAGACAGTCTTCTTTGAGATTTCGCAATTCTCCTTGAAGACTATGTATAGTTTTCAAAATATCAAAATTCAGCTCCACGACCAGTTCTCCTTCTGGGGTGGAGGTGTTCATTTTTCCTTACTAGCTGTTATCTTCCTCAGTGTTCATAAACTGAACAATTCAATAAAAGTTTCCTGAAATTTCAAAAATTTTAAATACAGAAAAAGTTTCCTTGCAGTAAATGCTTGGTGTGCCCATAGGTCTCTTAGTATTGAAACTGGGCTATGATACCACTTGTAAAGTCCTAAAAGATCGAAATAAATAAATAAATTTATTAGACTTATTAAAGCTACCTATATGGAACATTATTGACTTGCAGAAATATCTTGTACACTACATGTACCATTGTTTATTTGTAAGTTTTTCTTATGTTCTATAATTTTACTTTCAGTCATTATTATTAATGTATTTTCCTTATGATGTCATACTGCTATTTATTGCTTATTTCTTATGGTTATACATTTGTCACGTATGTGTCTTTACTTGATTTAGATGCTTCACCCTTTCTGCATAGTCTTACTTGTTATTTAAAAATCCTTGACTTAACTTTGTTTGTGGAAACAAAGTGGGAGGAGCGACGGGACTCGTTCTCCCATGACGATCTGAGAGGTAAAGGTGTTTACTTGTTTGTAGGATTACTTAGTTCTTTGAACTAAGGCACCTATTTTACTTCACATGTAGATCATACTTTGCAACAGAGTATTATTTAAAAAGTACTGAATATCTTGATCCTAAAATACCTATTGCTTGTTGCTACGGTTCCTTACCGACTCAAATTTATAACATGGTAAGTGATATCTTCGTCAATTTAGCTATCACACTTAAATTTCCTATGTACTAGTTATACTTTATTATGGTTTATAATTCATAATTTTACATCTCAGTATATTTATGTTCTACATTGATTTTATTAAAACTATTAACATACCCTATGTTTTCATATTGCAGGTTATGATCTTGGCCTAAAAACCAGACCTTGATTTTTATAAAGTGTAAATATTAGCATGGCATATTTCATATTCCATGTTTACAAAGCATTTAAGCTTAGGGAAACGTTATTATCTTTAATGCTTTAAGACCAAGGTTACATGTTATATTTGATACTTATGTCTTGTGGCTTTATTTAGGACTAGCGTAGACCAAGCCTGGACTATGCACTAAACCTAACATTGCAATGTATTAAACCTGTGATATGATTTGGGCTGGCCAATATAACATATGGTCGAACCATATACGTTCGGGTTTAATGATTTGTATTGTAGTGGAGACTATTGTTTGGAAATGATATCAAACTATGGAAAAGTGGGTTTTTTGTTGTGATGTTGGAAACCAGCTGGTTCCATTAATGCACCTTGGTTTTCGTGGATGCCCAAACTTAGGCTGGGCTCATGATGGTTTTTTCATTTTTCTTTGTCATTTGGGGTTTTTGTCTTGGCTCTGCGTAGGGAAGAATGGAGGTGACCTCCATTCTTGGAAGGTAATATTTGTTTTGGGTTTCTTTCCTTCTATTCGTTTTGGTTTATGGTTCTCATGATTTCCATACTTCTCACGTCCAGTTTTTCTTAGTGTTTGCAGGTGCCAAAGTATGGTGAAGAGCAGCAGGGCTCCAGCTCTGTCGTTAGCTTGACTGTGGAGCCAATGTGCAAGGTAAGTCTTGCCAACAATCCTAAGCTTTTTCTTTCTCGGTCTATCTCTATTTTTTTTAGTCATTTGGTTTAGGGATTCTCTGTGGGGTTTTGACTTCACCTTCGGTCTTGTGATGAACAAACTGGGGTTTTATAATTTTGTTGAGGTGTTTAATCCATGGAGCAAATCCTAAAGTCCTTGGGGATCTATGTATAAGTTTATGTAAATTCAAATATTTTATTTGGGGTTTTCCATCCTAGGCAGCACCATTGCTTTCAATGGTGCCAGCCCATGGCGCGACAGTATAAGCTTCACTTTTGGTATTTAATTGAGACTTTGTAACTAACACTCTTTTGAAATCATGGGAATATAGATATATATACTGTTTTATATGCTTGCAATGGTTATTATAATTGATGTGGTTGTTGATGAATTTATATTGTGTTATTTGTTTGTTACGATGGGTTTGTAAGTAGCATTTCACCTTAGTTGCAGGTATGTATAGAAAGATGTTATTTGGATCTTTACTATAAATACTTGACATAGTGGGTAAAGGCCATGCCATAGGTGGCATGAGCCTTTCCTGAGATAGCTCCAAAAGCATTTCATTTTGTTTATACTTCGTTAATTAGCATGTGGGGTGAAATCATTAACAGAGTTAGTTTGTTATTTATGATTTCGTTGGTTTGAAAAAATAACGTGGATTATATGGCAGACCAGGGTGCAAGACCTTGATGGCCTTCATTGCTCTAGTTAGACCTTTAAAAGAGACTCTATGTAGTTTAGATGTTAAGGCCGAGGCCATGCTTATAGGGAAAGGGAAGAAGCATAAGCCTCTTGACTTGCTGTAGCTAATGTATTTGGGTTGTTATTGTAATAATATTGAGTTTATTAATAAAGCCCTCCTAGGTTGTATGTATAGCATGGCCTTGGTAAATGATACCCACAAGGTTTGATTCCTGTTCATGGGTAATGTATTAGTTGTATTTATAATTTATAGATGAGAGTTGGGATTGTATGCCCATAGGATTCTATTCATGTTCCCATTGTAATTACTATGGTTTGTAAAATGATTTCGATATGTTTAATATGTGAATCGATTTGTGTGTATGATATAATGTTTAATTTGATATATGGAAAGTTTGTTGAGGCATGTATTTCATTAATGTTAAGCATATATGTTATGGATGTTTGATTGAGGTCTGCGACTTGGGTATGAATTCCCACATGGGTCGAAGTTGTGACCTTTATTTATAATTACATAGTTCTTTATAATTTGTTTTTAAATGTTTTACTTGGTGTAATTATAAGCAATAGTTATGATGGTCCTTTCAAATATTTGTGCATGCAATTAAGATATGGTTTAGCTAGGATTGTGGATTTTATATATGTGAATAGAGATTTGATATTGGACCAACTCGATAGTCATGATGCTTACATTGTTTGTTTATTTATGATGATGTATTTCTAAATGGAATGTCTTACTAATTAGCAGGTATTTAATGTACAGACCGTGAAAAGTATTTTAATGGTTTATTTATATGAGCTCTTAATGTAGAATTCTTATACATAGTATTTTTTTTTTTTTTATGTTTTATGTCTATATATGCTTATATATATACATAGTAGTTCAGTTTGTAGATAGTACCTTAGGTTATAAATATTGTAAGTTATACCTAAAGTATTTAGAGCCTTCTTCTAAGATTAATATATTTAAATCTATAACATGTCTCTAGTGACATATGGAATACGGTAGTAGAGTATATAAATACTAAGTGAACAATAATAGGAGGTCTGAAATAACCTAGTTTATACATAACCCAGTTTTATCAATAATACTACAACAGAAATTAAACTACAATGTAGAACCCTTGATGAACATTAGTAAATAAATTGAACTTGCAGAAGTAAACCAATAAATAAACCCTTGATAACCTGGTATAGGAAATCACTTACAGCCTAGGGTTAATACTTTTAAGATGCAAACCCTAGCAGTTTTTAAACAAAGAAACATAAAAATTGGGCTAGGAAATGAAAAGTAATCATTTACCTAACATAGCTAGCATTTATTCTAGGAAAGTAGAATAGACAGTCTAGGGGTTCATACTTGTAAATGATGCTCTGTTAATGGTTGAACCTGTACACTCAAATAATCACCATTAACAATTCAACATATATCTAAACTTAGTTTTTTATGACCAATCACTTGCGAACTACCACGTTCCACCCAACCATGACTTGAAACCGTTCCTGGTTTAAATCCAGATCCCCCTGAGCTAGAATTTACCATGTAAGTAGCTTAGAGCTCCTAAGGTAGGGTTTCCTATCTGGTATATCATATATTTGTCAGTTCTCCTTTTTCCTTCTCAAAAAATGTTCTCCAAGAATTTCTTGAGAGGAAACTAGGCAGAAAATGACTCCTCTAATGATAGATCAGAACCCCAATCCTTTCCTTAGCTTGATTCGTTATAGACTTTTTAGGTTTTGGACTATTTATTATCTTTACATAATAAATAATAATTGGATGGAGCTTTTCTTTTTCTTTCATCATTAATATTATAATTATATTTAACTNTCTTACACTTGTTAACATTTGTCTTTGGGCATCATATACCATGATTTTTATACTTAATGAGACTTCTTCATTAAGGTCGAGTAGGTAAATGGTTTAGGTTTACTAGGTTAGGAAACTCTAAACATCCTTGCATGTTGGATTTCCCTCGTATAACGTGGTATCTCTTCAGTACTTGATGAGAATAAAGAAATTCAAAATTTCATTTAATCACTTATAACTAAGTATGATGAGATCAATATTTTTTCTTGATTTCTTTTCACTCGAAATTTATTAAATTCTTTTTATTAACGCCTAGTGCTTACCAGATCCCATATTCATTTATTTAACAGGGAGTTACAATTCAGTGTGATTCCAGAGCTCCTAGATCAACACTAATGCTAGGATGTACTTGTACAATACACCTAGGGATACAATGACCAAGGATCTGATGCTTCAGAGATTATGCTCGACATCAACATGGAAAGCTCAAGGGATTATTACCAACACTTCCAATTATCTTTTCATGTGGTCCAGAGCTTCTCTCTCAACATGATGGTAAGTAATCATGTGCTCCAGAGCTCCTTGCTCAACACAAATCATCAATCTCTTAAGTTCTTTAGAGCTTCCTGTTCAACAGAAATCATCAATTACTCAAGTGCTCTAGAGCATCCCGCTCAACACAAATAATCTATCAGTCAATTTCTCCAGAGCTTCCCTCTCAACACAAAACCTATCATCAATCATGTGCTTCAGGGACCACTCCAAACATAAACAAGCATACATATATATCATCAATAATTGGCTTACGCCTAATATATAAAATAAATCATCATGTTCATATGCAGTGGGATATTCGACTCAATATAAAATACAACATAAAGATAATCATTATAATCAATAGGCACATTCCTATAAGTGTTAGGTCCAAAAGTCAGGATATTACAATATATATGCTAGAGTAGGTTTAACACATTATTATAGAGCATGCTTGTCTTGTTTGCTATTGTTGAGAGAAAATTGCTAATGCAAGCATGAATTAAAAAAGGTCAACACAGATCTACTTCAACTGTCTGGAACAAGGTATGATTCGGTATCCCTTAGTGTTATATGTTTGGTTTCTCTTGCATATTGGAAAATATTGAATTTTGGTGTCAATTTTTATGTTGTGGTACCCCCAAGCCATAGGAAGTTTGTCTTCGTAACGGTATTGGCGACTCCGCTGGGGAATATCCTTGTTTTTCTTTGGGATAGGGGCACAATGTGTTTTATACTTGCTCTTTGTTTCTCCCTATTTCGGTTTTGCATTTTATAGTATGGTCATCCATTGACACTTGCCTAGAGTGGTTTTACTCTTATCCTTCTTTTTACCACTGTTTTCTATGTATACGTGGCTTGTATTTTAAAAGTCACATACATATGCGGGTTTTCCTTACCTAGTTGGGTACATATGCTACTGTTATTTAAATAGCCATGCAAATCCTCCTTTTTGTATGAGTTTTTTATGTGATAAATTGCTTACTGGATTGTGAGTGTGGCTAGGTCTCCATGGGTTCTGATGTTATCCGTCAACTGCTTCTTTTGTGACCAGAGATCGCTTTTTCATTGATTTTTTCTTTGAAAGTTTTAGTCATTTATCTTATTGTTTTTCCATTAGTGCATTACTCTTTTTGTCTCAGTGTCTTATTGGGATTGTGTTTTATACTTGTTGCAGATACTAAGAGTTTTAAATCACTTTTATTGCAATTTTCATTCTTTTATATTGAAAAATACAAAATAGTTGCATTCTTACTTGCATATCAAATATGGACTTGAGGAGGTACTTGGATTGTATGGCTTGGATGAGAGTTGTATTTAGGATTTCATATAGGAAGGACTGCATTGACATTGAAGTAATATATTTTTATGCATCTCATGTAGTGGCATACCCTGTTTTTCATTCTACAAAGATCACACTTGAAATTGTTTGTTAGGTGTGCACTTTTATTTCACTGGTGAGCCTTCATATCACTATTTTCATTTCCATTTCCCTTTGAGTAATCACATCCAATTAAAATCAACGCTTAATAAAATGAATTACACTGTTTTGTTTTATAGAGTGCATCAACAATATTAGGATTTAGAGTCTTGGAATAGTTCATTGTGAGTCAATTCTCCAAGACTACTAAACAAAACAAGTAGGTGTTTGTCTAGGTGAGAGCATGGAATCCTTGTTATAATTAGTTTTTCTTGAGACTCTCATATTAGATAGGAGTTAAGCATGAGGTAGCATGCACAATTGTGATTGGGATAGCCCTTGGTCACTTTTGTGAGCACCAAATATATTTCAAATAACATATTCATATCCTATGGCTCTTTCGAGATTTTTGAGATTTGATAACCTGCGCATATGGTCGATCCCTCCTATGACTGTATGCATGAGGATGGATTATATTGGGGTGACCTTATTTTCCTTACACAGGTATCACAGGGGGTACTTGCAGAGGTTATTCTATAGGTGTCTTTTCCAAGTAGGGGTCGGACAGTACAGTCACTTTATGCATTGAAGCTAAGGGCCACTATAATTTGTTACACACCTCTTCTTGTACTCTATGGGAGTCGTAATCCTATACTAGGAGAGACATACATGCTGTATTCGGGAGCTCATTTACCCTCCGCTTCGCTTGCTTTCATTTTTGGGTGTATATTTTCTTAGGAGTGTGCTGTTGTGCGCTAGTAGAATTCTGTGATCGCGGTTAGTTTAGTATATTTATGTTCTCTTGAGTTTGGGTTATTTTATGTTCGGCATGCCTGATATCTTGTCACCTATCGTTTTTCCTAGTACAAGCCCTGGTGTCGGACTTGGGGGAATCATAACCCCTTACGTTGCTCATGGATTTGGGAGTGGTCATCTTCCATCCTCTACTCCATTTGTGGAGGATTTTTACTCACTTTTCCCGGTATTTACACCAGTGTTCACCCTCACGGGGGTGGTAGTGGATATGTGAGTGTTGGTTCTACACCTTACATTCCTTCTTGTATCCCATCGTCCACCGCACTGTTTCCTTTGAATGTTGTTTTCATGATCCATCCTCCCCATATCCTATAGTTTGGACTCTTTACTAACTGTTTCCAATTGTTTTGGACTAATATTATTTTCATGTAGGCCCCAATTTTTATACACTCTCATCGAGGACTTTGTCCCATTCGTATCTATTACAGGTATCATGTCTAAACTAGCATATAGGTTAGGATTTCACATCCACTTGCATTTTACATGACCTTATGACCATTTCATCTTATCCTTAGGTACGAACCCATTCCATAGTGTCACAAAAACTTCATGCTTCTCTTAGAAGTGACATTATGCGAATGGTAGAGCTTTCATGTACATGGGTACCCTAGTTAGCTCCTATTTTCCATTTAGTACCCATGCTGAGATGCCTCCTTTAAGTTGTGGGAGTCCCATTTTTCCCGCCATGTCCTTGAGTAAGAGCTTCATACTCCTCTTGAACTTTATGTTGGCCATTTCCCTTGGGACTCCCTTTTCTATATCGAGTTGTAATTGCATCTTCATGAGTTTTTCTTGCCTTCTTGAGCTTTGTCCCTGCTCCGTGACTTTGAGGTATCAGCCATATATTTCGATATTGTCTCATGTCTATCCAAGAAGATATTTTTACATATCTTTTTCAGCTTGATCTCCCCTTTTACTGAGAAGATACCCTCCCCCGAGTGTCATTATCCTGCACATATTTCCTTGCATTGAGAATAGGCTTGTTCGAGTGCTTGGAACTAGTTTTCTTGTCCACTAACACTCATCTCCTCCTAAATTTGTAGTATAAATAACTTTTATTCTTTTTCAATACTTTCAAAATATCTGAAAAATTCCAAAAAATTCAAAAAACTAAAATGTTGGACAGGGAAAGATGTTATTTTTGCAATCAGTCGAGTCATGTTGCCTTCAAACGGAGCACTGTATATCACATTCATTGGTTGGGTTATTAGTTGGAATTTAAGAGTTGTACTCGTTACTCTGAGTTTATCTCCACTAACTGGTTAAGATTCCAGTGCCTATGGAGCCTCTGTTGATTCTTCATGTGTCATAGAGATATCCCAGTTTGTATGTTGAGTCCATGCTGCCTACCTGCAGTCACCATTCACCTTATACTCTTGTTCAAAGGACTTTGAATCCTGAGCCGGCCATTCCTCAGTTATCTTGAATTTGCATGTCGGTCATTCCCGATACTATTGTTGGTTCGTGCACATCTTTTTCGAGTCCTTCCACATTATAAAACATTGATGAGTACCTCATGTTGGTTGATGGGGGATGCCTTAATGCCCTTCTTCCAGTGGATTGCATTCTATCGACTTCAATTCATTTATTCTGGAATAGGAGTCTAGATTCCTTTGAGTGCCTTGATACTTATAGTCATTAGTGGTAGTTTCTCTCGCCATCGATCATTTTGGGAATACATTAGTGTCCCCTGATCAATGGATTCTTCCAAGTGTTCGACCTCAACACATCTATTCACACTTGTTATATTGCACTCTGTACCTTGATTCCCATTTTCATTATCGGTGGGTGATCTCGTATTTTTTAATGGTATAAATCAATGATTGGTAATCATACAATGGACTACTATGTTCAACCTTGACACATCTATTCACATAGTACAACATGTACTCATAGAGGTTCGTGTAGAAGACCTTCCATCTTGGTGGCATTCCCTGCACGCTAACTCCTTGATCGTGATAGTGTTCATGAGATATGAGCTCTCGTGATTTGATTCCAGTGTATATCATATATATTCATAACCTTTGGAGATATTGATCCATTGTATATATTTTTACATTATGGAGATCTTGATATATTGTATATATTCATCTACTTTAGATATTCTGATCTATTGTATATTGTACATGGCAATGACCACACATGTCACATTTTGTATATCATGCCTATTCATGGGCATTGTACTCTTATGTATCCAGGACTACTATATGTATTTGCAATCACATGCAGAGATTGATTATTGTATTGTACTGATGAGTGGCTGGGTCTTCGATCTGGGTCTTCATTACTCCACTTCTGGGATGGATTTTATAACGTATTTCTACCATCATATTAACCCTCTGACCTCAGACATTAGGGGGCATCTTTTATAGCTGATTTTACAACACATGGTTCATCACATCTCTATGGCCTTCCCTGTCCCTCTACAAACACTTTAGACCCCATAGATTTATATTATACTTTAATGTCCCAAGATCATCCCTAAAAACCACTTGTTTATTGTTGTACGCGACTTTTAAACCCATCCTTGCATGTACTCGTGACTTTTGTCCTCAAACACGCATACATTGGGATGTGTGCATAAGTCCAAATATTTTTGGATTTTTCCTCACATGACTCCAAAGATCCTGAATCTTGGCCTTCCATATTCTTTGAGATTTCTTGAATTCAACCCTCCATTACACTTTTGGAGTGCTATATAAGGAACCCGTTGGATACATTGAAGGGGAGGAATTGAAGAGAAAAGAAACTATAGTCCATTATTGCCTCAGTTTGCTTATACTTGAGTTTGCATCCCTTTTTCCCTTTGTAGCACTTTTTTTTCTTCCCAAGCTTTCCTTTTCTTTGTGAGCTCACTATCAAGAGACAGAGGATTGAGGTGGTGGAGGCCTCGGTGGAGAACTTGACTTCTCTGATTTGTAGATGTGCCGATAAAGGTTGTCACTATTGTAATCTCTGATTTTAATAATAGAAATATATTTTCCTGTCCAATTATGTGCATTTGAATATGAATATTGAATCCATGGATATATTTAATTACTTATACATTGTTTAATATATATGCTATAGTAGGTATAACACATTATTATAGAGCATGCCTATCTTGTTTGTTGTTGTTGAGACAAAATTGCTAATTCAAGCGTGAATTGGAAAAGATCAACGGGGATCTACTTCAACCGTCCAAAACAAGGTATGATTCGGTATCCCTTAGTGTTAGATGTTTGGTTTCTCTTGCATATTGGGAAAGATTGATTTCTGGTGTCAAGCTTTCTGGTATGGTACCCATAATCCATAGGAAGTTTCTCTCCATAACAGTTAGCAACTATAGGTGAGTGGGAGGATCAAGTTAAGAAATAAATGCTCCAACAATCCAAAAATTGGGCTAGAAACACCCCTAGTGCTCCTAGTCAATCAAATATTCTCAAAAATAGGAATGGGAGTGAAAATGTCATAAACGAGGGAGCACATGTGGATTTTTACTAAGACGGAGTGCTCGTGTAGGTGTGAAAGCACCAAAATAACCGGTTATATGCTATATTAACTTCCCTAAGTCCAAACCTTAACATAATACTACATAAATGAAAATAAAATTGACTAAGGCTATATACTAAGGTACTAAGTGGTGGATTACTATTATAACACCCACCCCCCCTTAACCATAACTTAGTAAAGCTCATCAAAATTTAATTGGAGGCCTTGGAAACAAAGGCTCAAGTCTCCTCAATACAAAGAGAAATTTATTTGTCCATGTAAAAATGAGGAAAAGAGGAAAACCTCATGGGACAAAACCTGTACTATAAGATCGAAATGGGGATGAAACCTACAAGTAACTAGAATAAATAACCATCCACCAGTCACTCTAAGAAAATATCTCAAGTGAGTGAAGGTATTGTTAGTAAAACTCTTGGTGAATATGTCAGCTGTTTGCTCGGTGGATGGGCAATACTGCAAGGAAATTACTTTGTCATTCAGTAGGCCCCAAATGTAGTGCATATGGATCTCTATGTGATATTTTCTCTTCCTATTAACTAGATCTATATACATCTTCATGTAAATTTGAATATCCACTGAAATTGAAGTGGTAGAATCAAATGCAACATCAAGCTCCCAGAGAATACCTTTCAACCAGACACGATGTGTGACCGCATTCACTGCTCCCCTGTATTCAACCTATTCTCAAGAAAGAGAAATTGTGTGCTATTTATTACTAGACCAGAAAATAGGACCAGAAGAAAGCATGAAAACAAAACCTGAAGTATACTTTCTATCATTGGGATCTCCAGCCCAATCCGAATAAAAAAATCCAACTAGTTCAAGTGAAGAACTAGCTGCATAGTGTACCCCAAAAGTATTTATTCCTTGGACATATTGGAGGATTATTTTGGCATCCTTCCAATGGATATAATGTAGCTGCTGAGTATAAATTTATACAGCACTAACAACATAAGAAAAATGAGGTCTTGTATGTGTAATTTACATCAAACTACCGACTAGATATCTATACAGTGAACAATCTACCAACGGAGAATCACCAAATTCACCTAGTTTTATGTCAGAAAGAAAAGGGAACTTGGTTTCCTTACAATCAAACATATTTAAATTTATTAGTAGGCATGAATCATACTTATGTTGGATGATCATTATGCCCCTTTCATATTTCTCAATATCTAATCCTAGAAATTATTTTAGCAATCCTAGATCTGTCATTGTAAACTCACTAAGTAGGGATGCCTTGATTGATCTAATTTGTTTGTCACATCTCCCTATAATTAAGAGTTCATCGACATACAATACAATAACCTGCAATAAAACATTATTTTTCTGAAAATACACCTTTGGAACATATTTTCATTGAAATAAACCAATTAAGAGAAAGAAACTATCCATTTTTGCATACCAAGCCCTAGGGGCTTGCTTGAGCCCATAAAGTGATTTATTCAACATGAAAACAAGTGAATAATCCTCTTGGAAACCTTAAGGATACTGCATGTAGATATACTCCTATAGTTCACCATGTAAGAATGCACTCTTTACATCCATATGGTGCACTTCCCAACCTTTACTAGCTGCAATTGCTAGAACTAGTCTTATTGAATTCATCTTTATAACCGGAGAAAAGGTATCGTTGTAGTGCACACCTTTCACTTAAGAGTGTCCCTAATAAACTAATCCATCATTGTACTTGAAATCATAACCATATTCATAAATTTTGGTTTGAAATTATCACTTGCATTACACAAGTTTCCTCTTGGGAGGAAGGGAAAGCAATTCCCATGTTTCATTCTCTTGGAGAGAATTGAATTCATCTTGCATGGCTGACTACCACCTTCGATCATGAAAATATTCCTGATATGAATTTGGATCAGATATGATAATGATATAATAGTGCTCAGTAAGATAAATTTCACTTTCATAATAAGCATTGTGAAATTGGGATCTTGTCTTCCTAGGATCTAGGGGATTTCCTACTAGATCCCCTACATCTTGTATTGTTTTCTCGTCCCATTTAGGCATTGAAGGTGAATCATGTACAAAAATGTCATATTCATCCATTTCATTATCAAAATTATCAGAAAAATCATATCTTTAATCATTATTTATGTCATCATGGTGTTGGGGAGCAGAGCACTCCCCCGGTGCAAGCTCAAAATCTAGTATGATCTCCTCTTCTAATTGCACACTCCTCTCAATGAAATTCTTGAGTGTTGATGTGTTAAAGAGATTATAACCCATTGTGTCCTAACCATAACCAACCATGATACGTTCCTTTCTCTGTAGCTTCAATTCCTTCCTCTTTTCTGATGGAATCCGATCCCATACCCTTGACCCAAAAATTCTTAAATGTGAGACATTTTGTTTGTGGCCAAACCAAGCCTCGTAGGGATTTTTTCCTTTGACTGATTTATGTAATGCCCTATTATGTATATATGCAACTAAATTGATGGCCTTATCCATATATTGGGACTTAGATACTTTGCTTCAATCACACATGTAGCCATCTCTTTGAGAGCTGTAGTTTTCCTCTCTGCCACACCATTTTGTTGTGGTGTGTAGGGGACCGAATGTTGCATTTGAATGCCACATTCCTCACAAAGATGCTGCATATTTTTAGTGACATATTATTTACCATTGTATGTACTAAGTAATTTTATCCTATTCACATTTTGATTCTCCACTAAGGCCTTCCAAATCTTCAATGTATCAAAGACATCAGATTTAAATTTTAGGAAGTATACCCAACAAAACCTTATGTAGTCATCAATGCAGGTGAGTACATACCTATATCCTCAATTGAAGGGAGTGGGAAGAGGACCAATGAGGTATGAATCTACCAATCCAAGTGTTCTGGTGGATATCCTTTCCTTCCCCTTCTCATAGCCACGCTTTGGATGCTTTCCAACTACACATCCAATACAAGCTCCATTGGAAGATTTTATTGAAGGAAGTCCTTTTGCCATCTCATCCTTGCTCAGTGCTTGAGGATACTTGTAGTTTATGTGTCGAAATATTTCATGCCATATATTAGAGGTATCATTTGCATAATATAGAAACACTTGTCCTCTAGAATTAGGAAGAAATTTCAAGAACTTGTACATCCTCGCTTGGTGTCCTACATACCCCAATTCCATAACATGGTTGGAGGATATTTTTGCTATCTCTACCAAGTCAGGAGTAAACATTACTCTCTTGGATTCTCCTGTATGTGTCATTTCGTACACTAAAAGGAAATTTGATGACACATATGGTACATAGAGTACATTACAGAAATATCCATTGTCAAGGTCGATCCTCCCAACTCCTTTGGTCTAGATCTCAGAGTCATCTCCCATTCAAACAATTGTGCCACTATTCAAATGCAAAGAGGATACGAGCTCTTTGGTGGAATCCATATGTCTATATTCCCTTGAATAAAAAATGAAGGTGGAGTAATTAGAAGAACCTGCTACAAAGGCATGGAATTTCTCCTTGCCATTAGAAAGTGAGCTTCCATCTTTCTTCCTTGCGCCATATGGGACAGGGATGTTGTTTTTATCCAACAACTCTACCATCATGTCAATGGTATTTTTCATGTAGGATCTCTCTAGATTCCATACCTTATGGAAATAGGTACATTTGGTTTTCTCATCCCCTTTATTTTCCTTATGAATTAGGAGGATTCGAACCCCCATCAGTGGTTTTGGGTTTATCTGGCTTCCTCTTCTCTGACTATTCCAAATTATTTTCCTTCTAATATCCTTTGAAGGAATTCAGAACACCCATAGCCAAGGATTGATACTTTCTTTATTTGATGGTTCCCATATGAACTAGCTTGTCCTACTCCTGCGTGAGGGACTCCATGAAACCAGCTAGTGTTGGCATATACCAATTTCGAATAGTTATCTTGCCAGATAGGAATGTGCTAAAAAATATGGAATATTGTGGCCCCAACTTTGAAAGGATTGACAATATCAACCGTTATTCCTTATTCTCAATACCACACTACTTGAGTTTAAGTAATAGGGACTTGATTTTGGTGAATAAGTCTTGTATAGTGTCAACATGCATTGGCCTCAAGCTAATGAGATTGTTTTCAAGCTGGTGTCACCTTAGATCATCAGTTTTCCAAAAGAGACATTTGAGCTTCTACCAAGCCTCATTTGGGGTTTTCAAACTATCAACATGAAATAGGATATATCTTGAAATTCATAGAAACATCAGAATAAAATCCTCATCAAGTCTATTGAAGTATTTTGACTTCTCTACTGTAGATTTTGGTTCCACTTCAGTGCCCATGTTAACCCTATATAGACCCTTACATCTCAGTTGGATGACCATCTCGTCATTCCAATTGAATTAATTGAATGGGATGATAAATAAGTGGTTTTCCTCCATTTCTACTTGCGCTAGTGTTTTTTCTCCAAGAGACTCTAACAATCGAATTTCTTGCAAAAACCAACAAAAAAGCTTGAAAGAGGAACAAGTTTACATACACGATGTGAAACAAAACTGGATATTATTGAACTTTATAACATCGAAATGTGTTTAGAATGGGTTTATATTACATCTATATCAATTCATTAGGCTTAGGAATCCAAATCTGAGTGTACATGTGAAATGGCCAAAATTGGCCTCAAACCCCCCTAGGTGGGCCAAACAAGCTCTAACTCGGCCCAAATGGACAGGAATCAAAGTGAGGACGTGCTTGAAGTGTTATGGGGAAATGATGAACCCATGGCTTGCATGGGTGAGCAAGTAGAGGTGAGTGGGAGGATCGAGGTAAGCAATAAATGCTCCAAGAGCCCAAAAATTGGGCTAGAAACACCCCTAGTGCTCCTAGTAAACAAAATATACTCAAAAAGAGGAATGGGAGTGCACATGTAATAAATGAGGGAGAAAATTTGGAGGTTGAGTGAGTTGGAGCGCTCCTGTAGGTGTGAAAGCACCAAAATAACTAGTTAAATGGTGGATTAAGTTCCCTAAGTCCAAACCATATCATAATACTACATAAATGAAAATAAAATTTACTAAGGCTATATACTAAGGTACTAAGTGGTAGATTATTTTTCTAACACAATTCAATTCATTAACCATTCTTAACATGTTTTTGAACTAGATCTTCTTTCTTGTTAGTACTTCCAATCCTGTAAAATCAAAATTTAATTATTTATGTATATCTGATTGAATTAAGATCTAATATATTTCTTTGGAATTATAACATATAAAAAAAATCCATTTCATAAATCCCATTACAGATTGATATTGATTGGGATCAAAGGATTTATCAATAGGGAATCTATATAGAATTATAAAATATATAATTATGCAGTTCAATATAATCACAAAGTATTTAGCTATTCACATAGTGATTCATAAGTTATCAATTCACTAATTAACTTCTTGTCCTCTACTAAATCGAATGTATCTTTCCAGTGGTAGGATTGTTTAAACATCTAGTCCCTCTGCCAGTTATAGTAGGGAAATATTTTTCCTATTGTTTAGAAACATATTGAATCTACATGCTACACATACCCTTAAGAAAACTAAAATCAAATTCATAGTTATTTATCACTAAATCTTCTCATATATGACTCCAAGGTCATGTTTGGCCAACCTATACATATTGGTATTAAACCCAAGGAAAACATTATAATGAATGTTATATTTTTCTAATTAAAAAGCCCAGATATCCTCTTAAACTGTAAATCTTCCCAAAACCAATGCACGACAATAACTCCATCCCAGATGGAAACCGAGTGTCTCTAAACATCAACATTCATATATAATAAGGATTCTCACCAAAAACACTTACAATTTCTTCATAACCATGATTTCAATTAATAAATAGAGGAAAAAATATTTCTTCTCAAAGATCTAAAAGACCCTATGGGACGTAGCAAGAATCATAACTATAAACCATATTAAATATAAAAAATATGATTCATAAGAATGTGCTTGTAATACCATTCAATGGCATCCATAATCGTTTTAAAAAAAATACAAGGTCTTAACCAACAAACATCTAAGTGCGAAAAGACGGTTTACGAAAGCCTAATTCGAAAAAGTTGAAAGGAAACCCGCAATCAACAATCCACAATTGCGGAAGGATAAATGTGGAAGGTTAATTCAGAAATGTTGAAAGGAAACTGGAAACATGAAATATGCAATTGTGGAAGGATAAATGTGGAAGGATAATTCAAAAAAGTTAAAAGAAAACCTGCAATCAACAATTACGGAATGATAATTATAAAGAGTTTGAAGAAAACCCACAATCCACAATCCGCAATTGTAGAAGGATAAATGTGTATGGTTAATTCAAAAAAGTTGAAAGGAAACATGCAATCTTCAATTCACAATTGTAGAAGGATAAATGTGGAAGGTTAATTCAAAAAAGTTGAAAGGAAACCCGCAATCTGCAATCTGCAATTGCGAAAGCATAAACACTAAAGGTTAATTCAAAAAAGTTGAAAGGAAATCTGCAAGACTCAACCCACATTTATGTAAGGATCATTGCAGCAGGATATTTGCAGAATGATCAGCATGGAAAGATAAATTTCGGAAATATCAATGCGGAATGATAAATTTCAGAAAGATCATTTTGAAAAGATCATTGCGGAAAGATTAATAAACATAGAATTTTAGGACCGAATAGATAAATGAATTGGAGCCTAATTTTCAAAGGTAAGTTCAATGACTGAGGAAAATTTGAATGAACAATTAAAGTTAAAAACAAGAAATGAACCTGTTAGAACCCAGCACCGCGCCCAAGTCTATGGGAAGGCAGACCCCGAGGTAACAACAGAACTGATTTAGGAAACAGAATTGGCTTCCCCATTTTTAGAGAGGGATCTCTCACAAATACATAACAAGGCCAAATTATATTGTCACGGAATAAGTTTTTGGAGGCTGGTGGTGGAAAAAAGGTATGATATATTTGGAAATGGAGTCATGAAATACCAAGAAACATAGAGCAGTCTACACGAAGAATTTATGCAAGAGTAACATAGCACTTCGTTCATGGTCGATATGTTTGAGTCTGGTGAAAAATGAGGAAAGATGACATCCCTTCGATATAGAGCACCACAAAGATGAATTCTACACGAAATTTGGAAAAAATGTCTGGTGGGCATCCAAAACAATGACGAGAGCATCGGAACATGAATTCTAAACCGTTATACACTACGTCAAGGATGCGGATAAAACATAATGTAAAGTGGAAAGAAGAAGTACATTCACATAAGAAAAGAAAACCACAGGCTACAACTAAGAAATACACAGGAATTATTACATCCAAAGGCCGGCATCTGACTCTATTTTTTATATTAAGGGTGGGTCTAATTATGTAAGAACCAAAAATCTCTCAAGTTCTGACCAAAATGAAAAACCTTTTCTCCCTCAGTGGGGAGTCTTTTTATAGTGCTTCAGGCTCTCAATGATAACCTCAAAACAGGGCGAGAAGCCAGTTACAATCACAATAAAATTTTTAACAGGTTAGAACATGGTGTATCTTCCATTGATTACATATATAAAAAATAAAAAATTATGGAGAAAATGCACATGCTAGTCTTAACAACCATGCAACGTCTCTCGCATCGGGCTCACTTGTCTTGAAAACGATGGCTTAGGACATCCCTGGGTGGATTTTTTCTAATTTGGCTCTAACCATGTACTTTCATGTTGGGTTTGCAACATGTCCATTTCTTTATGGGCTATTTATGTTCATTCTTTTCTCAGAGGCACCTTTTTGCATGGGCTTATATATATCAAGAAGGTTTGTGTTACTTCTATGTTTTGCCTTCCTCCTCGGCCCCCTCTCTCCCGGTAACACTGTTATTCGAGTGGATTTTAAGAAGGTCTGCACTTCTTCTCACAGCGAGAGGTCTTTGAGGAGGTTTTCCATTCTTGAGCTTCTTTCCTCCTAGGAAGAGGATTTTTTTGCTGGTCGCAGGGTGTGGTACATTCCAACCTCATCATCACCCCAGATAAAGTTGGCACGTGGAATTCACAAAGGTAGTGATGAAAAATTTGGACCACTTCTCTTTCAGTACAAGCATCCATTGAAATCGGACACTGCTAGTAATGGTCACCACATGTTGATATTATGGAGACCACGACTCTATCCAGAGGCTTTGAAGGGATCCTCATTGGAAAGGAAATTCCAAGCACAACACCTATGGGGGTGTGGCCTTCTATGTAATATCCTCAATTTTGGACCTAACACTTATAGGCATGAGCCTATTAATTATGATGTTATCTTGATGTTCTATTTTTATATATTGGGTTGAAGACCACACTGCATATGCCCTTGATGATTTATTTTATAGATTGGGCATAAGACAATTGTTGACGATATATATATATATATACATGTGTGTGTGTGTGTGTGTGTGTGTGTGTGTGTGTGTGCGCTTGTTTTTGTTGGGCGTGGACTTTGAAGCACATGATTGATGAGATGTTTTGTGTTGAATGAGGAGCTCTAGAGCACATGAGTAGTTACTGTTGTGTTGAGCGAGAAGCTCTGGAGCACATAAGTATTATATTTTTGTTGAGCGTGAAGCTCTGGAACAATGAAAAGATAAGTTGGAAGTGATGGGAATAAGCTGTGGACCCTTTCATGTGGATGTTGAGCATAAGCTCTGGAACATCGGATCCTTGGCCATTGTATCCCTAGGTGTATCATACAAGTACATCCTAGCATTAGTGTTGAGCAAAGAGCTCTGGAATAAAACTAAGTTTGAGTATGGGTTTTGGTAAGCACTAGGAGTTACTGAAAAGAATTAATGATTCCCGAGCGAAAACAACTAGAGAAAAATATTGATCTCATCAGACTTATTTATAAGTGATTAAATGAAATTTTGAATTTCTGTATTCTCATCAAGTACTGAAGAGCTACTATGTTATACGAGGGATTCCAACATGCAAGTATATTTAGATTTTTCTATCCTAGTAGACCTAACCATCTACTTGATGACCTTAATGAAGAAAGTGTTGTAAGTCTAAGGATCACAATATGTGATGCCCCAATACAAATGTTAATCAAATGTTATATTATTATGTATTTTATGCATGGTATGTTTAAATATAAAATATAGTGAAATATTAATAATATGAAAAAGAAGGAAAAGTTCCATCTATTACTATTATTATTAAGATAAAAATTAAATAGTATAATACCTATAAAATTCAAATTAGGAACTAGATAAAAGTTCCTAAGTTAAATATTAAAAGTACTAAATTAAATGAAAAGGGTTAAATCAAGAAATGAAGCAATTCTTGATTTAACTACCCCCTTGACTGAAAAGTCTGCCTATAAAGTCTCAAGCCAAGGAAAGGCTTGGGGATATAATCTATCCTTGGGAGTCATTGTTCTTCATGATGTATTTTCTCAAGTGAATTCTTAGAGAACAATTTCCTGAAAGGAATAAGAAGAACCGATCCAAGCCTGCTATACCAGTTAGGGAAACCCTACCTTAGGTGCACGAAGCTACTTGCATGTTGGAACTAGCTCGAGGGGGGTCTAGATTGAAACTAGTAATAGTTTTGGGTCATGGTTGGGTGGAATGTGGTAGTTTCCAAGTGATTTGGTCATCTAATGCAAAGTTCAGATCTACCTATGATTGTTAATATTGGTTAATTGAGTGTGAAGGTTCATCCATTAAAGGAGTTTCAAATGATAGGTATGAGGTCCTGGACTATCTATTTCCCTTTCCTAGAATAAGTGCTAGTCATATTTGGCAAAGGTTTATAGTATATGTTCTAACCCTAGGTGCTTTTTTTTTCCTGTCAAAATATTTCCTTAGGGTTTACATTTTAGATTATAAACCCTAGACTGTAATTTATTTCCCATGCTAGATTTATCCAGAGTTTATTCATTTCGTTCACTTTTGTAATTTTAACTCATGTTTAAATATTTATGAAGGGTTTTGCATCTTAGTTTTACTTCTGTATTAGCTTTACTGTTTAAATTGTGTTTCCTACAAACTCGGTTTTATTTTAGGTTTATTACATAGCTTCCCTTTAGCCTATACACTCTGTTGACATATTTCATTTGTCAACATAGGCATGTTAAAATTAAGTAGACTAGTTCAGAAGTAAGTTTTATATCTACAATAAAATCATAACATAGTTAAACTAATCTATTAAATAAAAAGACCTTAACTAATAAATGAGATATATATATATATATATATTAACAGATATGAAATAGGAACTTAAAGTCCAAAATAAATCAATGATTTAAATATACCTAAAAGTTAACCATAAACATCAAAGCTATGATAAGAACCAACGAAGACCTTTCCAGGTCTATATAAATAAACAATGTCAAAAAAAAAACAAGTTAACAGACCAAGTAAATGAGACCCTAAATGGTCCATGATATATAAATATATATACTAATTTCTATTACAAATTATAAACAATAATATTATTATCAACATTAAGAATCTATGGCATAAAATATAAACCATGCCATCTAAAACATTATAGATATGCATAATAAGAATCCCACCCATAATTTTCATGGCCCAACATAAATAAAAACCACATTATTATTCCATACACATAAATCATATAATAACCAAGTATTTTCCTCAAGGTCACAAGAACGAATCCTGTAGGCACCCATTTCCTTTTCGCATACATAAAATACGGTGCTCATTATATTAAAAATCATAATAGTATTATACAAAGAAATCCATTTATAAACCTTATCATAAGCAATGAACCCAGACCGAATCATGTGGAGTCTTATCATATTGCACAGAGTCATGCTATATACAGTTTGTATGTGGACTGTATCGTAAAACTAATCTTTTAACACAGAGGTTATAAGACCCTTATAAGTATCAAGCTGTAAATCCATGGCTACGAACGATATTTAATGATGCAGTAAATTAAATAATGATTCTCTTCCACGTCAACAAATCCACCTAAAACAATGATTACCACTCAGGGTTTACACCCACATCCTTCTTTAACACTCTAATTTACACATATAAAATAAACCGTACAAACTTATATGCTAGCGCAGCCAAAATGGTGAGTATCGACGTGATGTAAGGTGTGGCCCCAAATCCATCTCACTAATAGTATAGTCATCCTTTTAACTAATACAACCATCGTAGGTGAATGCTACATATATTACATACATATTAACCATGGGAGGAAAAGTAGTAGTGTAATAAACAACAATGCAACCCATATTTTATACACATTTATAATAACCATTGCAATCATAAACACCACATTTACATAATACATTTTCTTAATATAGTTTACAGATTCAAGTGATTATGCCCTTGCACCATTGCAAGAAATGGTTCTACCATGGTCTTTATACATCTTTAAATTAGTAAATAGAGAAATACATAGAACCTGTAAGGAATTACCCAAGCCTCGATACAAATAGTGCCTTTAAATAAACCCTGTAGATTTAATAAGTTTAGAACCAAAGGAAAAAAAAAACCCAACCATTGAAAACCAATCCCCCAACATTACCAACACAGATCCTTTCAAAGGTGCCAGTGTTTATTTTCACAGCTAAAATCACTACTTTAAACACACACCTTACATTTATAAACTCGGGACCTAAATCCAATGAAAAACCCATAGTAAACCCCAAGTCTATTGCTGCATAGAATCAGAGTTTTTCCAAACTCAACCAAACCCCAACCCCAACGAAATCAACTCAGTCTCAACAATGAATCCAAGAGGGTGCAAGTGAGAACTTGTTAATAGGCTTACCATAAGGTATGGATTTGCTCAAGGTTGTTTCCAAAGCTACAAACCAGGCCTCTCTTCGTCTTTTCTTTAACATGAAACCACAACAAAATAACGATAATAAGAAGTATGACATCATGGAGTAAGATACCAAAAAACAACAAATGTTGTAAAAACCACAACATTGCCATACCGGTCACCCAAAAAAAAAGCTTCATTTTCTATACTCTGCATATGCAAAGGGAAAATAGTTAGAGTGCAAATGACCAAACCCTATCATGGAGCCAAACCCTAAGTTGGGATGGCACACACTCCAATGCGCATTAATGGCCCCATCCTGTTTCCCATTATCAAACTACAAACCCACTCCTCTATAGTTCCTATGCGTTAGAATATCGAATACCACCATTTCCATGCAAGAGTCTAAACCCCAATGTGCAAAGTCTTAAATCCCTTCCGCATAGTTTAAAACAATATATATATATATATATTTTCCACCCCAAGTTAATACAAGTTCAATGTTAACACATGAATCACATACACTAGGTCTTAAACCTTAGAACCTTATGCATCAAACTCTTTAGGCTCTAAGCCTAAGATCACGGCATATGCAATATGCCATGGTATGTTGTATAAACATAAACCAAGTTTCGTTTTTAACCAACGATAGTTGAACTTGTAAAAGCATAAAATAACAGTATAAGTTAATTAATTCTCGTAGAATAAACATGTAATACAAATGCTAGGGTATTGTTGTAGCTGTATTGTTGTAGGGACCCTACTTTTTATTTTTATCTAGCCTCGGATTGTTTGGTTTCCTAAAATATGTCATTCCTTTGCTATAAATTTTGATCTTTTGAAGTCAGAAGTAGGGTCAACCATTTTTCCTTCATTTGGAGATTTGAATGATCTAACACTGCTACTTGTCTAGCCAATACATAAAGACTGTGGAGTTTTGTTTTATTGTTAGGAGCTTAACGTTTGATTTTGATGATTTTTTTATCGCTGTCGAGAGTTTGTTGAATACTGAGCTGGGCCATTAGTCCTCTATGTCACCGACGTTTCGGAAGGGAGAGGATTAACATCCCAATGGACAGTTCTGTTTCTCTCTGATCCGTGGCCTTTATCTCTTTTTGTTTTTATTGTTTAAACCTTTTGACTGTTGATAAATTCATTTTTTTCACTATCGGAATGATTTTTAACAGTGGTCGGAGGTTTAGTCCTCTACGTCACCGATGTTTTGGAGGGAATTCAATGAGCAATCCGAAAGTTAGTTTTTCCGCTTGCTGGTTCCGATGCTTTAGAGGTTAGTCTTTCCAATCTCCAATGCATAACCATCACGATGATAGTGCTCAAAATCACTAACATTACGGCAGTGTTTAGGTTTGAATCATCAACACTGCGGAGATGTTGATGTTTGAGTTGCCAACCCTTAACATTTAGAGCTTCTGACTACTGACAGGCTTTATGTTATCGTGAGATCTACAGTTTGTTTATTGCCTGCCATTGCGGCTACCTATTGAACTATCCTACTGATGTTTAGAGCTTCCGATCGTGGATAGGGTTTTTCCCGCCGTCTGTTTTACCAAAGGTTTATATATAGAGGTGAGGTTTTATTTTATTATTATCCTTGTTGAAACTCACATCTGCTCAAGTCCTTGTCATTTGAGCTATATTACCGTTGCCCAACTATCTAGATTTCACTTGTTGGCGTGCTTTCGTGGAGGTTTCGGGTCATCCCATCAACTGCACTGTGTTTTTGCCAGGTAGGTAGTCTACAACCCTGTTGTTTGATGTTTACTGGTTGATTGAAATCGTGGTTTTTCCCGGGTAGGTTTTCTCGCTTAGATTTTTGTGTGAGTTTTCCTGGTTAAAGCTGATTTTCTTCATCGTATACTTGCATAACATTTTAAAGGTCTAGGATTTCAACTGTTATAGTCTTTCTTTGAGTCTGTGAGATTGAGTCGTTATGAATGCTTTCCTCCTATCTGAAAGATCAGATGGTCGGTGCATACAAGCGTTACGTTGTCTGCACCACCCATTTCGTTGGTTATTCATGGCCGTCGGGGGGAGTTTTAATCTATTCTATGTGTTTACCCTATTTGTGGTCGATGGCGAAGGTTTTCAGGGTTTTTGTCTAGTTAGGGTGTTCCGCTTTGAGAAGCACAGTATAGGGTCTGGTGGTTTGAGGATCAGCAGTAACGGTACTGTGGTTCATGCTTTTACGGGAGGAGTTAGATTAGTTTGAATGCAACATGGATTAAATGAAGAGTTTTTCTATCAGGGTTGTGTTTTCAGTTATAGATGGTGGACTTAGAGGGATTTAAGATAGAACTTGCAGGAGTTGCTTTTGCCTTGTCATTTTTATTTTCATGCATTAATACTCTGTATAGTTTATTTTTAAAGAATGCATATGGAATAGGTAAATAGGTTGATACAGTTTTTCTTCGTTACTAAAACACTTGCTAGCAGCTCAAATGGTCTAACAACATACTTTGTTTATGACAGGGTGACTGACGCAAAGAAAATATGTCCAAAAGACAAAAGAAAAAGGCTCCTGTTGCCAAAGGAGAACCAAAGGTTGAAATCATCTCCAAGGTTGAATAAATATATGAAGATACCAAAGCTACCACTGGGGTTGAACCGGATTATAAATGGGGTGAGATATACAGGATGATTGCAAATTAGAATGTGCCTAATGTAGGATTATATATGCAAACATAGAGAAAGCGTCTTTTATGAAAGTAGCCATAAGACCTGAGTTGTTTCGATGCTCAGAGCTGATCGGTTGGATTCTACCTAGGGCAGATGTAACTACGATGATGATCTTGGAAAATAATGCTAAACAAGGTTACACTGCATACATCCCTGCTTATGTCTCCATGGGATATCATCTGCCTCTTGCTCAGATTTATCTAACATAAAGTTGGTTGAAAGAGGAAGATATGGACCTCGTAGAAACAATAAAAAGAATGATGATACAAGGGAAAAAATTTCGAACCAGGCCATCAGGAGAATATGATACATCCACTCTCTGGACTCCCTATATATTTATTGCACTGATGCTGAATAGAATTTTTGGGAGAGCTCATGGAAAAAGCTTTAAATTAGGATGGATACCAATTTTTTTCTATGTTTGCACTCAAGGAACCATATTCAATTGGGAAAACATTGTGTCCAATAGCCTCTCAACATGTATAACTTCAACCTTGGGAGGAGTGTCACAAAAGAAGTCATAGTTCTACATGAGCTCTATCCTAGTTGACTGTATACTATGTATCGAGTCTTTTCCAGCCTTGAGGTGTAATTGGGATAGGGACACGACCCCGGTATACACTGCATATAAATTATTTTGGGCACACAAATACTATAGCTACTACAGAGAAATATGTGAACACTTCATCATGCCTTTGTACACTCTAATTCTCCTGACTGAATGCAATTGCATGTATGAAGAAGCATTCAAAGTAATTGAAGAATATGGAGACTATTATTTAACGGAGGAAGGAATGTATATCAGAATGTATGGTGGTTCCAGGGCACCTTCTCTACTCCCTAAATATGCCACCGATTATGTGCTGCATAAGGAGGCAGTTAGGAAGGTATATCTTAATGGTGTGGGGGGTTTCTTGTTCGAGCACAAAAAGGAAGCATATCCTTCCATACCTTTCTGGCTGGGGAGTTATAAGTTTTGAGAGGTAAAATAGACTGTAGAATTTGTGCAGGAGCTAGAGCACTTTCGTTTTGGTGAGATGAAATTTCACAGGAATGACTCTCAGAATAAGGTAGAAAAACACTACAAAGAAGCAAGCATTCATTTTGAGTATACCAACTTTTGGGACAAGGACGAGGAAACATTCGAGAGTGCAAAGAACATGACTGCCTTAAAGAATAGATTTAAACAGAAAATCACTACTCTGGGTGGTAAAGGAAAAAGTGCACAGAAGACCAAGACAACTAAAGAAGAAGAGGCCATAAAGAGGGAAGAATATGCTAGAAGGCTAGCACAAGAGGCAGAGAGTTGGCTGAAGAATGAAGAAGAAGAAAGAAAGAGAGATACAGAGGAAGCAACAAATAAGGAAGGGGAGGAGAGAAAGAGGAATGAAGAAGCAGAGATAAAGAAAAGACAAGAAGAAAGTGAAGGTCTGAGATTAACAGGATCTAAAAAAGAAAAATGGACTACTGACCAAAGGGATATAGAGGGGGCACATGATCATACAGATCAAGGGCTTGGACAAGATAATCCTGATCCCAAGGAGCCTGCTGCAGCTTTTGGCAGCACTCAAGGGCAAGCTATGTTTTCTGGAATGAATTTGATCCCTTTCATGCAGAAAGAAGGGGAAGAGGTCCCTAATTTCAGCACCATTTTTTATGACAAGGAGAAGAAAAGGATTGTTAAAAGAACCGAGAAAAAGATTGAAATAGGAGGACAATCAGGAAAGATGATAACTGATAAGACTTTGGTGTATGGGATAGATGCAGATCCGAGATTGACAACAAGATATTGGGTGGCGTTAACCTAAGATACTAAAGATAATGTAGATAGGCTGATGACAGATCTCGAGCAATCAAGAAAGAACACATCTCAATTAAAAGAAACACTAAAGAAAGAGAGGGATGAAGGTCATAAGTTGAAGAGGAAATATGAGGACATGCAGAATGAAGTGAGAACTTCAAAGATAGAACTCTAAACTCTATAGGAAAATACGATGGCTTTAGAAGTTTCTTTAGAGAAAACAGAAAAGGATGCTCAGAACAGCTTAGAAGAATTACCGAGGCTAAAACTAGAGCATCAAGTGTTGAAGCTTAAGAAAGATGACCTCCAGGTTTCCTATGAAACTCTTAGTGCATAAAAGGACTAGATGCAAAGCATAATTGCTAAGTTATAAGTAGAGAAGGCCACCACAGAAGAAAGAGAAAAACAATATCAAATACAGGTGGTAGCCTTGGAAGAATAGAATGCTTCATTGACAGCATCACTGAAGGATGCTATAGAACAAAAGATAGACTTCTAGCCTTTAAAACAACATGTTCTCACTCAGAGAAGGAAAATCCACCATTTGCAAATGTGTGTTGAGGAAGAAAGATGTAAGATTTTGCAAATAGATAGCATATTAGAAGATATTTTGGATACTATGTCTTATCTTTTTTACAGATCTCAAGAGATTCTGGAGATTCTGACGAGAAGAATAGTGTGGATAGAAACAAATCAGGAACCTCCTACAGAGCTACCAGTTAAATATCGGCATTGTTTAAAGCAGGATTAGGATTTATTGGAGTTTGTAATCAATACTGCGGAAGAATTCAAGAAAACTGTAAAGAAAACAAGAGGAGCATGTGTTGAATGCTGCAGAAGGGTGCTTGCTACATATAATAGATGCCATATTTCAGTAGAGAGGACATTGGACGCAATTCTAGAGCATAAAATGTTTATAGAGCATCTACAGAATAGATGTCAAGAAGACGAGCAAGAGATCCAACAATTAAAGGATCTAGATGAACAGATCTAGCACATGCAACTGTAAGTATACACCTCCTAGAGGATCAAGTATGCCTCAATCCTGCAAGAATAGAAGGGGTAAGGATGAGGAAACATTTAGGAGTGCAAAGAACATGACTCCCTTAAAGAAGAGATTTAAACATAAAATCACTACTGTAGGCGAAAAAGGCAAAACCGCATAGAAGACTAAGACAACAGAAGAAGAAGAGGCAATAAAGAGGGAAGAAGATGCTAGAAGGCTATCAAAAGAAGCAGAGAGTTGGCTGAAGAATGAGGAAGAAGAAAGAAAGAGAGCTGCAGAGGAAGCAGCAAAGAAGGAAGTGGAGGAGAGAAAGAGGAATGAAGAAGTAGAGATAAAGAAAAGACAAGAAGAAAGTGAAGGTCTGAGATTAACAGGATCTAAAAAAGACCAACCGACTACTGAACAAATGGATATAGATGGGGCACATGATCATACAGATCAAGGGCTTGGACAAGATAATCCTGATCCCTAGGAGCCTGCTACAGCTTCTGGAAGCATTCAAGGGAAAGCTGTGTTTTCTGGAATGAATTTGATTCCTTTCATGCAGAATGAAGGGGAAGAGGTCCCTAATTTCAGCACATTTTCTATGACAAGGGGAAGGAAAGGATTGTTAAAAGAACTGAGAAAAAGGTTGAAACAGGAGGACAATAGAGAAAGATAATAACTGACAAGACTTTGGTGTATGGGACAGATGTAGATCCAATATTGACAGGAAGAGCTGGCGTGGCGTTAACCCAAGATACTGAGGATAATGTAGATAGGCTGATGACGGATCTAGAGCAATCAATAAAAAACACAACTCAATTAAAACAAACACTGAAGAAAGAGAGGGATGAAGGTCATAAGTTGAAGAGGAAATAAGAGGACATGCAGAAAGAAGTGAGGACTTCAAAGACAGAACCTTAGACTCTACAGGAAAATAAGATGGCTTTAGAATTTTCTGTAGAGAAAACATAAAAGGATGCTCAAAACAAATTAGGAGAATTACAGAGGCTATATCTAGAGCATCAAGTGTTGAATACTAAGAAAGATGACCTCCAGGTGTCCTATGAAACTCTGAGTGAAGAAAAGGACCAACTACAAAGCATAATTACTAGGTTAGAAGCAGAGAAGGCCACCACAGAAGAAAGAGAAAAACAATATCAAATACAGGTGGCAGCCTTGGAAGAACATAATACTTCAATGACAGCATCACTAAAGGATGCCATAGAACAGAAGACAAATTTCTATCCTTTAAAACAACATGTTCTCACTCAGAGAAGGAAAATCCACCATATGAAAATGTGTGTTGAGGAAGAAAGATGTAAGATTTTGCAAATAGATAGCAGATTAGAAGAGATTTTGGATACTACGTCTTATTTTTTGGACAGATCTCAAGAGATTTTGGAGATTCTGACGGGAAGAATAGTGTGGATAGAAACAAATGAGGAACCTCCTACACAACTGCCAGTTAAAGATCGGCATAGTTTAAAGCAGGATTATGATTTATTGGAGTTTTCAATCAATACTACGGAAGAATTCAAGAAAACTGTAAAGAAAACGAGAGGAGCATGTGCTTAATACTGCAAAAGGGTGCTTGCTACATATAATAGATTCCATATTTCAACAGAGAGGAGATTGGACGTAATTCCAGAGCATAAAGTGTTTATAGAGAATCTATAGAATAGATGTCAGGAAGACAAGCAAGAGATCCAACAAGTAAAGGATCTAGATGAATAGATCTTAAAGAATGCAGTTGCACATGCAGCTGTAAGTATACACCTCTTGGAGGATTAGCTACACCTCAGTCCTACAAGAATAGAAGGGGTAAGGAACCAGGTAACCAAATATGAGATAAATATCTATTTTCTTGAACCCTCTGGATTTGAAGGTATAGCATCGGACGCTCAAGCATGGAAAAATTTCATCAACGACCAAGCGAGCCCCTCTTCATAAAGTGTTTTAAATTTTTATTTTTTTTTGAAATGTAATATATTGTATAAATTATAAGCACTTACTACAAGACAAAATGTTGGGATTGAGAGGTTGGGGAAGCCAAAAAGTCTTTGAGGGGCAGCCCAAAGGATTTTCTTTTTTGTATAAATATAGGAGAGTTTAGATGTAGAAGGGTTTCTTTCCCAAGAAAGTTTTGAGAGTATATTGTAAGAATAACTATTTCCTTTTTCCATAAATAATTACAAGTGTTTGCTAGAGAAAGTTTGGTGGAATGTTTCAAATGCTGTGCTATGGATCAGTTGAATGTGAACTATTTTGTTTTCAGCTTATGTCCATTAACTGTGAGATTGTTCTAACTCATTAAATTTCTATTCATGTTACGAATGTCTTATAGTTTATTCTGTGAAATTTCCACTATGAGTAATGAAGGTTGTCATAAACAATAAGTTATCTTGTTGTTCATATTTCTATTAATGTTCATGTGTTCTGAAATAAGTAACAAATATTTGTAATTTTTCTTAATATGTGCACAGAAATACATTACTCATTGATAAATGATAATTTTTGTTCCGTGGGGATAGGTTAGTTAGTTGTAGTTATTTTCTGGTTGTTTGTGATTTAGATGCGAGAGAGGTAAGACGAGAGGTAAGAACATGCGCATCACATTGTTTACACTCGTTATCTCTATCAATTTGCATTTTTAGATAGGAACTTGTACATCATAACTTAAACACAAAAAACTAAAATATACACGGTGGACCGGACCGTAACCGGTAAAATATTTTAATTTGTTACTCGACCTATGGTATCTGTACTGTAAAACGAACAAATTCCCCATACCAAATAGTAATGGGCTAGTTGGGAACGTTTATTGGGGAGAATCCCTAATTGTTGTTACCTACGATTTTCTAGGCCTCAACAGTTTTTGCGCTAGAAGAAGGGAAACCCGTGCATGGATGGCCGAGGAAGTTAGCTTCCTCAAAATCACTCCACCGGTGATAGTTCTGAAAGTAGTTTGTTTCAAAAATCCACTCCTGAAGATAAAGAGAAAGGGTATCTGTATCCTATAGATAATGAAGTGGTTGAGGATTTAAGAAGAATCACTAGGGCATATGCGAAAAAGATTGGAGGATTACCTATCATTTCTGTCTTACCTAGAAGAGAGTATCAGAAGAAAGATCTCCCTCAATTAGAAGACTCATTGTTGGTAGAATATCTTGAAGAATTGGTGGAAGCAGCCTTACTAGAAGTTGACCAACCTTTGAATCAATTGGACCAAGATTCACCTTACTGTTCACCTTGTCGGACCCTTGTTCAGTCACAAACTCATTCTCCACTCAGAATGATGGCTAATGTAAATGCTAGCCAACCACCTACTTGGAGAGCTAGGTCACCTTTAAATTTGACACCTCCCTTGGATGATTTGCCTCAAGATTTTGACAAAATGTTACCCATGTTTGAACCAGGTGAAGAAGTTTTGGTAGATGATCATTTACAGAGTTTTTACTTTGTTATAGAAGGATTACAAGCTGGGGAACATGAAGATGTAGTTTGTAGATTGTTTCCCCACACTCTGAAAGGAAAGGCAGCCTCATGGTATTTTGTACTCCCTACAAATTCAATCACAGATTGGAACACATTTGAGAGAATGTTTAGAAGTAAATATGCAGTTCAGAAAACTCATACGGCCTTAATGAAGGGGTTATGTGCTCTAAAGAAAGAAAGAAAAGAAAAAGTACATTATTTTACTCAAAGATTTGCTACTTACCTAAAAAAATTTACTGCAGTAAATAAGCCATCTAAAAATGCTCTGATAGAATACTATACCTCAGCCCTTGGGCCTAATCTAGCCATGATTTCCAAGAGATCGGTGAGACCTACATTAGAAGAAACTTATGAGGAATCTAAGAAGGTGGAGGATGATTTGGAAAGCATAGAAAATTATCCTTTACAGTCGAAATAAAATACTTTAGGAAGCAAGAAACCTTTATTATTGACTAAGCCTAAGGATGAGCGGTCATAGGATTTTGAAGGGATACTGAAGATGATGCAAAAGTTATGCAACAGAGTGATAGATTTAGAGAAGGAAAAATAGGCTCACAAATCATATAAGGCTTATTATAAGAAAAGGGAAGAAAATAGTCAAACTAAGCCTCCTCCACATAGTCCTACAGCAATGAATTTAACTGATGTAGGCATGGATAATTTTTGTACTTTTCATCAACAACCTCATTCTGAGAAGAATTCCCCCCAATGGATAAACTCTATCACACAGGTAATGAATCAATTATTGGATTCCAAACTGATAGAAACTAGTAAAGGGGAAGAAAAAGATAATCAATCTATAGAAAAAAAAGAGGAGGATACTCTGGTTTTATGGGACTGTGTCTCAATGTTTGATATAGAAGAAGATTCTCTGAAACAAAAGGAAACATCAGAAACCAATGTGACAACAAGAACTCAGAGTTTGTTAAAATAAGACAAGTCCATACTTCCTAAGATCAAGAAAATTCAAGAGAATATGAAGAAGATAGAAAAGAACACTACAGTTGTATTTGAAGAAAATTAACATGCATGTTAAGCCTGTTGAAGACAAGATTGATAATGTCAAGAAGAATCTCAAAGAACCTGAGATGGGGTATGATATTGTGGAAGACATTAAAAAGGCTAATGCAAATATCTCATTGTTTGAAATGTGTAATGTTCCTCATCAGAAAGAGAAATTGTTAAAAGCACTTGAAGTACTAGAAGAATGTTGGAGACATTTACCATCATACACACTCTTTTTGGTCAAATTGGCCTAGTTAAACCACTATCCTTAGTATAATTGAAATTAATTGACATCAGTGGAGCATTAATTGCCATCATCCAGTAACACCCACGCCTAGCTACAGTCAAGGAGGCTAACTGGAGCACTTCGGGGGTGATCTGAGTGATGTTAATGCACCTAATTGCTAACTAGTGGTTACAATCAGTTCATCCAGTCAGTTAAGGTGCCTCCTCTCATTAAATATATTAGTTAATGATTATTTAATATTATTTAATGATATGGAGTCAACAAGGGCACCTCCACCAACTTTTGATGATCGGTTCAGCTTCAGTTAGCCTCATTGGGGTTCATTGAAGTTATGGAGCACTAGCACTTGGTGGTTGGCTTGCTATGACATGTGTTTGATCTCCTTCAGTTGAAATTCAGTCATTTATTACACTCTGACTTCAGTTAGGGTTTGGTGAGTCAATTAGGTTTTTGGTCAAGTGGTTAACTCAGTGTGATTGAATGACCTGATAGTCAGTTAAGCCAGAATCACTCATTGATTTTGAATTTCCTCCTTACATATTCAATTTCCTCATGGATTCAAGCTATTGCTTGACATTGTTATTGTAACCATTCATTGTTTATTAAATATACAGAGAGGAAACCAATTTCGGTTTCGATTAACACCATTTCATGAGTTATTTGTTGATTATTTCTTGTTGAGATTGATTATTTGTTCCTAGATCAATGTGCAAGAATAGTATGGTATCAGAGCATATGGCGGGACAAATATCTATCTCTCAAAAACAAGCTTTTTGACAGATTTCTCCATGAAAAGTGAGCAATAGCTCAAAATTCCAGCACTGCACCAGAAGCCAAGGCTTACCACTCAATATACCAAGTAAAGAACTTGTTGATCAAGCTTGCTTGATTGACTGTGCTAAGTGTGATAAAAGCCTAGAATGTGGAGGTTTTTCGACCTTATTTTTCCCTTTCTGTTTTGATTTTCAGGTTTTTATAGGTGAAGCATTCACTACAGCACATCTATATGGCCTCCTCAGCAGATCTCTCGACTACATACAATTTCCACTCATGGAAAAGTTATATGGAGATTCAGTTGTGATCCAAAGGAATTTTTAGAGTTACCATGGACACTGAAGTTGAGCCTGGATCTGCCGTAGAAAAAGAAAGAATCTTGAACAAGAAGGATGAAGCCTTTAGTTTCTTGTGCCTCTCTATTTCCCGAGACCTTCTCTTCCATCTTACAGATTTGAATACGCCAAAATAAATATGGGACAAATTGGAATATCTATATGGAAAGCATGATGACTTGAGGGTTTACCAGCTCAAAAATGAACTCAGGTCTCTCCAACCTTCCAATTTCAAGACTCTGAATGATTTCTTTACAAAGTTCAAGGATATTGTTTTACTCTTGAAGAAATGCAATGTTGAGAAGGAGGATGATCAGCTCATCATTGCCATTCTCTCCAAACTCGAGGCTGATCATTCAGTTTTTGTTTCTACATTTTGTGTGGGGAAGCTCACAACCCTTGGATGGAAGATGCCTACACTCAATGCCTTCATTGAGTCGCTAACTAATGAACATGACAAGCTTGTCCAGATGGGGATCATCCTATCTTCTCATGATCAATCCATCCATGTCTCAGGGCCCAAAGATATGAAGGGTAAAGGAAAGCGACAAAAAAATTAGAAAACTAAATTTGATGCTCCCAAGCCTAGAGTTGAAAACCAGCAGCATGATGAATTTTCTGGTTCAAGGAAGAACAAAGGAAAAGGGTAAAATGGGAAAGAAAAATTCAAGTGTTCTTACTGCGGGAATGGTTTTCACCTTGAACATGCCCGCATGAAGAAAAATCTTGATGAAGCAACCTCTCTCCTTAAGAGGAATCACATCAATCTTCCAGAGAGATTTTGGAGGAGAGATCACCAAGATCGGGAACCACGGCATGAGAAAGGTCATGCCCTCATGGCAAGCACTTCAAAGTCCAAAGAATTGCTGATTGAATCTGGAGCTTCGAACCACATGATGGCTGAAAAAGACTCATTTTCATCCTTGGAGACTAGCAAATTCATCCCCATCCACATGGTAGATGACTCCACCATCATTTCCTAAGGACAAGGTATTGTAGATCTTGAAAATGGTTTTTTCTCTAATGTTTTGTATGTGCCATCTCTAGCAGAAAATATTCTTAGTGTCTGTCAGATGACACATAGAGGAATGCCTAAGAGAGTCTCTTTCAGCCCAAACGATGTTGAGATAATAGAAATTGCATCTGGGAAACTCATTGCAAAAGGCCTTGCAAATCATCATGCAAAAGCCTATGAGTTCTCTCACTTTGTTGTGGATGCAAAGCCCACTACTCTGTTAAGTCGTGGAAATGAGGTTATTAGGATGTGGCATGAAAGTTTTAGCCATATTAACTTCAACTATTTGTAGCAATTACAGAAAAAATCCATTGTTGAAGGCCTTCCGGTCATCAAGGCAACCACTAAAATTTGCGAGGGATGTGTGATTGGAAAACACCCTGAGCACAAGTTCGATCAGGGGAAGGAAAACCAAGGTACAAGCATATTGAGGCTGATGCATTCTAATATCAGCAGTCCAATTCTTGTCAGATACATGAGTGTATCAAGGTACCTCCTTACTTTTATTGATGATTTTTCAAGGTATACATGGGTTTTCTTTTTCAAAAAGAAATCAAAAGTATGTGAAATTTTTTCTGAATTGAAGGCCTTGATCGAAAATGCCTCTGGGCTTAAGATCAAGATATTGAGATCTGATAATGGAGGGGATTATGTTAGTAATGAGTTTCTATACATATTCTCCCAAATTGTAATTCAGGTCTATCATTCAATTCCCTACACTCCCCAGCAGAACGGAGTAGCAGAAAGGAAGAACCGGTCTCTCAAGGAGATGACCACCTGTATGTTGGAATCAAAGAAGCTTGCTGCAAATTTGTGGGCTGAAGCCATGCATGCTACAGAATACATTTAGAACAGGCTGCAACACTCATCTGTGAAAGGAAATACTCTTTTTGAACCATACTTTGGACACAAGCCGGATGTGTCGAACCTACGGGTGTTTGGGTCCACTGCATGGGCCCGAATTCCGCTTGATAAAAGAAAGGCTTTGCAATCGCAAAGCATAGAATTTATGTTTATTGGGTATCCTGATGAATATAAATGATTCAATATTCGATATATCAATACCAAATAGATCATCATCGAGAGAAGTGTCAACTTCGATGAGCCTCTTTGGGAGGTGGAACTAGTGAAGGAGAAAACTGCTGAATTTCCTTCCTATTCTACTGAATATTTGGATGATCAAATTGGGGGTGATGACCCTGATTTGGATCCTTTTACTTCTAATATCAGGTGTAGAAATAATTATATTCTGAATCATAACTTGAAGTGAAAAATCATCTTCCTACATGGGCCCAACAGACACTCTCCTCCGCAGGAGACAACACTGGAAATCCAGATGATCCAAAGAGAACCCGGTCTGATTTCCAAAGAGCAGGTATTGCACTCTCTTGTTCTGATAATTTGCTATCTAAAAATTGTTATTTTATGATTATTTCAGATCCAAAATCCTACTACCATTATCGGAATGATCCGAGATGGAAAGTTGCCATGGATGAAGAGATGAATTCCCTTCAGAAAAACACTACTTGGGAGCTAGTTTCTCTTCCTCCGGGAAGGAAATTGGTTGAATGCAAGTGGGTGTTTCGGAAAACAGTTTCTACTAATGTAAGAACCTACAAATATAAGGCAAGTATGGTATAAAATTTTTTCTCTCAGATCCAAGGAGTGGAATACCATGAGACCTTTGCACCAGTTGCAAAAATGGACTCCATCCGCCTTGTTTTGGCTATTTCAACATCCAAGCATTGGGAGGTGCATCACATGGATGTTAAGTCATAATTTATGCATGGAGACCTCCATGATGAGATATACATGAAGAATCCTAAGGGCTACATCACTGATCCATCTTTGGTGTCCATGCCAAAGAAGTCACTATACGGGTTAAAACAGGCCCCAAGAGAGTGGTATTTCAAGATGGATGCCTTCCTTCTCTCACAAAACTTTCAGAGATGTAGATCAGATCCAAATGTGTATTTACAGTAGCATGATGGTCATATAATTATCATTTTTTTATATTTTGATGACTTACTGATCACAAGTAGCACAATTGCCTCCATTTCAGCCATCAAAACTGCTCTCCACAATGCCTTTGAAATGAGTGATTTGGGGCTTCTAAAACAATTTTTGGGGCTCGAAATCGAGAAAATTTATAATGGGATTATGGTCACTCAGTACAAATACACTTCAGACCTGTTATTAAAGTTTAACATGGATGAATGTAGGCCTGCACCATTCCCTTTCCTTCTAGGGATCAGCCTTGAAGAAGGAAAACACACACCTCCCATGGACTGCACTATCTAATGACAGCTGATTGGTATCTTGTTGTACTTGACACATTCTAGGAAGGATATTTGTTATGCCATGAATGTTGTATCAATATACATGTACAAGCCTCATGATATTCATTGGAAGGCAACCAAGAGGATCCTCTAGTACATTCAGGGAACCAAGACCTACGACATTCACTATGCTGTAGACTCCGAGCTAGAGTTGGATGGATACATAGATTCTGATTGGGTGGGTGATTCTGTTGATCAGAAGTCAACTTCCGGATATGTATTCATGTTTGGTGGTGGCCCTATTTTTTGGTCAAGCAAAAATCAGGCTGCCATAGCACTATCTTCAGCAGAGGCCGAGTATCGAGGAGCGGTGAATGCTTGCATCCAAGCAATTTGGTTGCAAGGAATTCTTTCAGAGTTTGATCTTGGTAGTACTTTGTCCACTATCCTCTTTTGTGACAGCCAAAGTGCTATTAAGATATCCATCGATTCAGTTACCAGGCAGAGGACCAAGCATGTAGAGATTCACATGCACTACATATGGGAGCTAGTGCATGACAGGACCATCATTCTGCAATACTGCTCGACTGATGAATAGATGGCACACATCTTCACCAACAAATTTTCAGAAAAGAAGTTCACTTACCTCTGTTCACTATTTTGGGTGAGTTCATCAGGATGATCCATACTACTTTCAGTGTTCATCTTGAGGGGGGGGTTTTCCCACTGGTTTTTCCCTCTTTTCCTCACTTAGTTTATTTTGAGAATTGTTTCAGTTTCAGCATTGTATAGGGTGACCTATGGCCTTAGTTTCTAGGGCCCTGAATTTTTATGCATCTATGTTTTCTAACTCTTCTTGAGTATAGCTTAAGGGGGGGTGTTGGAGACATTACCATCATACACACTCTTTTTGGTCAAATTGACCTAGTTAAACCACTATCATAAGTATAATTGACATTAATTGACATTAGTCGAGCATTAATTGCCATCATCCAGTCACACCCACACCTACCTATAGTCAAGGAGGATAACTGGAGCACTCTGGGGGTGATCTGAGTGATATTAATGCATCTAATTGCTAACTGGTGGTTACAATCAGTTCAACCAGTTAGTTAAGGCACCTCCTCTCATTAAATATATTATTTAATGATCTGGAGTCAAGAGGGGCACCTCCACCAACTTCTGATGATCAGTTCAGCTTCATTTAACCTCATTGGGGTTCATTGAATTCATGGAGCACTAGGAATTGATGGTTGGCTTGCTATGACATGTGCTTGATCTCCTTCAGTTGAGATTCAGTCATTTATTGCACTCTGACTTTAGTCATGGTTTGGTGAGTTAATTAGGGTTTTGGTCAAGTGGTTAACTGAGTGTGATTGAATGGCTGATAGTGAGTTAAGCTAGACTCACTCATTGATTTTGAATTGCCTCATTAGATATTTGAATTCCTCATGGATTCAAGCTATTACTTGACATTGTTATTGTAACCATTCATTGTTTATTAAATATACATAGAGGAAACCAATTTCGGTTTCGATTAACACCATTTCATGAGTTATTTGTTGATTATTTCTTAATGAGATTGATTATCTGTTCCTAGATCAATGTGTAAGAATAATAAAGAAGAGCTTCCCACTGACAACCAACCTGAAGAAGAAATTGGTGAAGAAAGTGTGGGAGGTAAGTCTAAGTATAAAACCCCAGCATTTCTCCTAACTTTTGAGATTTTAAAATATAATGTGCACAACTGTTTAGTAGACTCAGGAGCATCAGTCAATGTTATGCCACTTTCATTCTGCAAGAAAAACAATGGACAACCTAAACCATCTACTTGGCAGGTTCTTTAGTTAGACAGGACAGCTATGAAAGTAATCGGGGAAATGGAAGATGTTCTGATTCATTTATCTATAGATGAGAGGGTATATTAGAACATCAACATTGTAGTAGCAAACATACCTGATGCTTATGGACTTGTTTTGAGTTGATACTAGTCAATAAGGCTAGATGGATACTTCGCATCAGATTGGTCACATTTATGGTTTCCTCATAAGGGAATTCCCAATCAAATAAAAGTAGTAAGACAGCCTCAAATGAAATACAATGTTACTCAGTTAGAGGGAAAGAATGAGCCAGTAAACTTTGTGTTGGAAAATTACTTCATTGAATTGGAACCCGGAAATTACCAAGCTGAAGAAGCTAGTAGTATACCTCACACTCAGCCTGATCTCCTTCGATTTTCACAGGCTGATGAGATTGACCGTAAAATAGTAGATTTAGTTTCAAATGTAGTTGTTAATTCAAGTTCAGTAAAAGTAGATAGTTTTTGGGCCCTTTATTTTGATGGATCTAAAAAATTGGAAGGATCAGGAGCTGGCTGTCCCTTGATTGATCCAAGAAAAAATAAACATTTTCTTTCTTGTAGATTAGAATTTGAATGTATAAATAATACAGCTGAGTATGAAGCACTAGTTTAGGGACTTAAAAAGGAAATATAACTGAAAGTTAAAAATCTGAAAGTATATGGAGACTTTGAAATTGTTGTTAAGCAAATTTGAAATAAGATACACTGTATTTCACCACATTTAAATTATATCAAAATGAAGTTTGGGATTTGCTTATAAATTTTCATGCATTCAATATTGTGTCCATTCCTGGATTAAAGAATGCAACAGCCGATTTACTAGCTACCTCAGCTACAAGGCTAGTACCTTGTAATAATAGATGCTCTATTGAATTACTTTCCAGGCCTTCTATTCCGGATATGATCACCAATCTATGGGTTTTTGACGATGATCAACAATTTTTGGAATGCTTGATGAATGATGAACTTTTAAAGGAGCAATAATAGATGATGAATAACATCAAGCATAATTAAAAATTTGGGAATTTTATTCCTAAGGGAGTCAGGACCCTAGAATGACTGTTTGACTTAAACAACAAGTTCAGAAAGCCAGTGAATGTCAAGACTCATAGCTCATCCTTGCAATTTGAGCTAATAAATTTGGGGACTAAAGCTGAACCTAGATATGTAAATTTGGGAAAGTGGTGTTCTCCAGGTGAAAGTAGTAAGTTCATTAATCTGTTCAAACAGTACAAAGATGTGTTTTCCTGGACATATAAAGAGCTTAAAATGTATGACACAAAGATCATACAACATGTCATCCCAATTAAAGCTGGAGTCAATCCTTACCAACAACCTTTAAGGAAGATGCATCCGAAGGTGGAACCTTTAATTCATAGTGAAGTGAAAAAATTGTTGGATGCTAAAATTATATTCAAAGTCAAACATTTGGAATGGGTTTCAAATTTGGTGCCAGTAAGGAAAAATTCAGGAGAAATCAGGCTCTGTGTATATTTCAGAAACCTCAATCGTGCATCAGATAAAGATAAATATCCAGTCCCACCCATGGAGAAAATATTACAGATGGTTTCAGGTTCTGAATTATTTTCATTATTAGATGGATTCTCTGGCTATAATCAAGTATTAGTACTTAAAGAGGACAAGTTTAAAACCACATTCAGAACCAAGTGGGGAGCTTTTTCTTACAGGAGAATGCCTTTTGGACTCATAAATGATGGAGCTGCTTTCTAGAGGGACATGGATATGGATTTTCACAGTTTGATTGGTCGTAGTGTTGTGGGATATCTCGATGATGTCACAATATTTTCAAAAAAGAGAAAGGAACATGCATTCCATCTTCAACAAATTTTCGAGCGTTGTCAAAAATATGGTATTTTACTAAATCCAAATAAATGCATGTTTGCGGTCATATAAGAAAAGCTACTGGGTCATGTCGTTTCTAAGAAAGGGATCTCCATAGACCCAGAAAGGATTAAAGCCATAGAACAGATCCCTTTACCCCATAACAAAAAAGATATGCAAACATTCATGGGGACAATTAATTTTGTGCGAAGGTTTGTACCAGATTTTGCTCAAATTGTCAAACCTTTGCAGCAGATGGTTAAACAAAGTGTACAATTTAAATCGACTAGTGTGGAAAAGAATGCATTCAGTAAGATAAAAACATCTATTTCTCATGCACCATCACTCAAAAGTCCGAATTTCGAGAAATATTTCATTCTATACACTTTTGCATCCGATGATTCATTAGCAGCAGTGCTTACATAGAACAAAGATGGGGGAGATGAGTACCCCATATCATTTATGAGCACTAGTCTGCAGGGAGCTAAATTGAATTAGCCAACTATTGATAAACACACTTATGCAATTTTTAAAGGGGTAAAGGAATTCAAGCCATACATACTTAAGAACCGTACTAAGGTAATAGTTCCACACCCAGCTATAAGATATCTTTTTGTACAAAAGGAATTAGAAGAAAGAAGAGGCAATTGGGTAACAACCTTAGAAGAATATGATCTTGAGTTCAAACCAACATCCATAGTAAAAGGGAAAGGATTGTGTAAACTAATGCCTAAAGGTAAAGACAATCAAGAAAACAGTTGGTACAATGAAGCTGAGTTACAAATTGTGGATGTATGTCCTCTATTCAAAGCTCCAGATTCCTAGTACCGAGACTTAGTTCATTACCTTTAAGAAGGATATTTACTGGAACATTGGAATTCCAAACAACAAAGAGCATTACGCCTTAAATTAGTTTCATATCAGATCATTGATGGAGTATTATTTAGAAAGAATTATGATGGAGTTTTTCTCAGATGCTTAGAGCAAGAAGATGCAAGGAAGGTCATAATAGAATTGCATGATGGGCCTGCTGGAGGTCATTTTTCAATAGATACAACAGCCCATAAGATTCTCAGAGCTAGATATTACTACCCTACACTATTTAAGCATGATCATGCTCATGTCAGAAAGTGTGATGCTTGTCAAAGAGGTGGTGGAACACAAGCTAAGTAGGCAGGGCCTTTAAAACCAGTGATGATAACAGAACCATTTGAACAATGGGGGATTGCTATCATTGGAGAGATAAACCCAAATTATTCCTTGCAGGACAAGTACATTTTGACGGCAATTGACTACTTCGCTAGATAGGTCAAGGCCATTTTGTTATGCAAATTAAATGAAGATGAAGTCATGGATTTCTTATAGGATCACATTATGACTAGGTTTGGGGTTCCAATTTCCCTAGTTTTTGATAATGATACTTACTTTTCTTCTATTATATTAACTACATTTGCTAATGAAAGAGGAATGAAGTTGCAATATTCTGCAAACTATTACTCACAAAGAAATGGTTTGGAAGAATCTACAAATAACAATTTGATTAGGATTCTAAATAAAATCATAATAGAAAATCAAAGAAGTTGGCATTTAGCGTTACCTAATGCTCTTTGGGATGATAGAGTCACACCCAAGAATTCCTTAGGTGTGTCACCATACACTCTTATTTACGGAAAATAATCCATTCTTCCTCCTAACATTATGTTACCATGTTCCATACTAGCTCAGGAATCTAGAGGTACCAATAACGAAATCCTACAGATCAAAATCTATAATCTTTTGAAGTCAAAAGAGTCTAGGTCCAAAGACAAAGAGAGATTTAAGCATCAACAGGAAGTAGTGAAACATTGGTTTGATAAGCATAAAGATGGGAACAAAGAATTCGAAGTAGAAGTCTTGGTTCTTAAGTGGGATCATCCGCATGATGAAAAGGGAAAGCACACTAAGTTTCAACAGTTATGGGTAGGCCCTTTTCAAATTGTATCCAAGCTTGGCCCCTCAACTTACAATTTGCAAGACCTACAGGGGTGGGAAGAGAACTTACTAGTTAATGGTTTAGTTCTCAAACCTTATTTTTCTTGATTTTTATTTCTTGGTTATCTTGTACATAAATAAACTGATTGTTTTGGTTTTTGTTTGTTTGTTTTAGTTAGGGTTTGATTGAATTTAATAAAAAGCACAACTTTTGGTTGCATGGAGTTCATCAGAATTCTGGATTAACTAAAATCCTTGATTATAAGACTGTGTACTATTGATTTATTCGAAAGAACTTCTTCTAGTTTAGCAGTTTTCCTAAATGTCTATGAACAAATTGAAGTCCTACATAATCCTTGTAAAATAGCTCAGGATCAAAAGGTCTGGAATACTATTTTGAGGCTCCATCCATCTCACATTAAAAATGTCTTAGGGGATAACATCAAAAGACCCATGGAGAGGAAGCATGGTAAACAATATATTATATTTAAATGATCCCATGCCAGGAATTGAAAGCCAAAAGGAAAATAAGAGTCAAAATCTCCTAAGAAAGAAATATGTATCAAAACAAAGTACTGAACCATATTAGTACAAGATTGCCAAAGTTCTTCTCCATCCATGAGCTGAAATTTAAATACATCTCTCACACAAAAGGACACTATGGATAGAGGAGACTAAATAAAAATTTCAGAAAGAAGGCAAGCATGAGGACTCAAAAGATGATAGAAGTCCAAAAGCACAAAAAGTGCAAAATGGCATGGGAATGAGGAAGAAATGAATATTTATGTTTACCATATGTTACAATCCTGTGGTGTCCAAGCTGGGAGCTACCTGAAGACAGAGGTAAAAAAATAAAATTCATATCCCTGGCCTCAAAAGAGTTATCTAGACTTTGAAATCTTGGTTTTCATTTTACCTAAATTGGACTATCATCAATGATTAAAAGTACATACATATGCCATTTGGGAGATACAGACATCTAGAAGAATGCAGCATGTTGGTATCATCAAAACAGTCTATTGCTCAAAGAATAAATTGTCCAGAGATTTGTGTTCACCAGGTAGTCACCAATTGTTGCAGCTGCAACCTTTTCCAAAAAAAATTTAAAAAAAAATTGGACCCTCCTTTTTATTTTTATCTAGCCTGGGATTGTTTGGTTTCCTGAAATCTGTCATTCCTCTGCTATAAATTTTGATCTTTTGAAGTCAAAAGTAGGGTCAACTATTTTTTCTTTCATTTTGGGATTTGACTAATCTAACACTGTCACTTGTCTAGCCAATACATAAAGACTGTGGAGTTTTGTTTTATTGTTTGGGGCTTAACGTCTGATTTTTTATGATTGTTTTATCGATGTCAGGAGTTTGTTGAAGATTGAGATGAGGCATTAGTCCTCTATGCCGTCGATGTTTCAAAAGGGAAACAACGAACATCCCGATGGACAGTTCTATTTCTCGTTGATCCGTGGCCTTTATCTCTTTTTGGTTTTATTGTTTAAACCTTTTGACAGTCGATAACTTGGATTTTTCGCTATCAAAATGATTTTTGACAGTGGTTGGAGGTTTAGTCCTCTATGTCGTTGATGTTTCGGAGGGAAGTCAATGAGCCGTCTGAAAGTTAGTCTTTCTGCTTATCAGTTCCGATGCTTTAGAGGTTAGTCTTTTTGGTCTCCAATGCATAACCATTGCGACGATAGTGCTCATAATCGTCGACATTACGGCAGTGTTTAGGTTTGAATCGTCAAAACTACGGAGATGTTTAGGTTTGAGTCGCCGACCCTTAGAATTTAGAGCTTTCGACTGCAGATGAGATTTATGTTATTACGGGATCTGCATTTTGTTTGTTGCCTACCGTTGCGGCTACCTATTGAACTATCCTCCTGATGTTTAGAGCATTCGATCGTCAATAGGTTTTTTCCCGCCGTATCTTTTACCAAAGGTTTATATATAGAGGCGATGTTTTATTTTATTATTATCCTTGTTGAAACTCACGTCTGCTCCAGTCCTTATCGATCGAGTTGTATTATCGTTTCCCAGCTATCCGAATTTCACTTGTTGGCGTGTTGCCGTGGAGGTTTCAGGTCATACCGTCGACTACACTGCGTGTTTGCCGAGTAGGCAGTCTACAATCCTGTTTTTTGATGTTTATTGGTTGATTGAAACCATGGTTTTTCCTAGGTAGGTTTTCCCGCTTAGATTTTTGCACGAGTTTTCCCGCTTAAAGCTGATTTTCTTAGCCATATACTTGCATAACATTTTAGAAGTCTAGGATTTCAACTGTTACATTCTTTCTTTGAGTCCATGGGATTGAGTTGTTATGTATGCTTTCCTCCTTTTTGAAATATCAGATGGTCATTGTAGACAAGCATTACACTATCTGAACCACCCATTTCATTGGTTATTCATGGCCTTCCAAGGGGGTTTTAATCTGTTGTATGGATTTACCCTATTTGCATGGGATGACAGAGGTTTTTAGGGTTTTTTTCTATTTAGGGTGTTCCTCTTTGAGAAGCACAGTATAGGGTCTAGCGGTTTGAGGATCTGCAGTAATGATAGTGTGGTTCATGCTTTTACTAGAGGAGTTAGATTAGTTCGAATGCAGCCCAGATTAAATGAAGATTTTTTCTATCAGGGTTGTGTTTTTAGTTATAGACGGTGGACTTAGAGGGGTTTAAGACACAACTTGCAGGAGTTTGTGTTGCCTTGTCATTTTTATTTTCCTGCATTAATACTCTGTATAGTTTATTTTTCGAGAATGCATATGGAAGAGGTAAATAGGTTGATACAGTTTTTATTCATTACTAAAACACTTGCTAATAGCTTAAATGGTCTAAGAACATACTTTGTTTATGACAGGGTGACTGTTGTAGAGAAAATATGTCCAAAAGACAAAAGAAGAAGGCTCTTGTTGCCGAAGGAGAACCAGAGGTTTAAATAATCACCAAGTTTGAATACATATATGAAGATACCAAAGCTACCACCAGGTTCGAACCGGATTATAAATGGGGTGAGATATACAGGATGATTGAAAATTAGAATGTGCCTGATGCCGGATTCAAAGAGATAACTATATATGCAAACATAGAGAAATCAACTCTTATGAAAGTAGCCACAAGACCTGAGTTGTTCCCATGCTCAGAGGTGATCGGTTGTATTCTTCCTAGGGAAGATGTAACTATGATGATCTTCGAAAATAATTCTAAATAGGGTTACGTTGCATACAACCCTGCTTATGTCTCCATGGCATATCAGCTGCCTCCTACTCAGATTTATCTAACAGAAAGCTAGTTGAAAGAGGCAGATATGGCCCTGGTAGAAATAGTAAAAAGAATGATGATACTAGGAAAGAACTTGCGAAGGAGGCCATGAGGAGAATATGATACATCCACTCTTAGAACTCCCTATAGATTTATTGCACTAATGCTGAATAAAATGTTTGGGAGAGCTCATGGAAAAAGATTCAAATTAGGATGGATAGCAATTATTTTCTATGTGGCCACTGAAGGAACCATATTCAATTGGGAAAACATAGTGTCCAATAGCCTCTCAACATGTATATCTTCAGCATTGGGAGGAGTGTCACAAAAGAAGTCATAGTTCTACATGAGCTCTATCCTAGTTGGTTGTATACTATATACCCAGTCTTTTCCAGCCTTGAGGTGTAATTGGGATAGGGACACGACCTCGGTATACACTGCATATAAATTATTTTGGTCACACAAATACTATATCTACTATAGAGAAATATGTGAACACTTGATCATGCCTTTGTACACTATAATTTTCCTGACCGAATGCAACTACATGTTTGAAGAAGCATTCAAAGTCATTGAAGAATATGGAGACTATTATTTAATGGAGGAAGGAATGTATATTCGAATGTATGGTGGTTCCAGTGCACCTTCTCTACTCCCTAAATATGCCACTGATTATGTGCTACATAAAGAGGCAGTTAGACAGGTATATCTTGATGGTGTGAGGAGTTTGTTGTTCGAGCACAAAAAGGAAGCATATCCTACCATACCTTTCTAGCTGGGGAGTTATAAGTTTTCAAAGGTAAAACAAACTGTAGAATTTGTGCAGGAGCTGGAGCACATCCATTTTGGTGAGATGAACTTTCACAGGAATGACTCTCGGAATAAGGAAGCAGAACAATGCAAAGAGGCAAGCATTCATTTTCAGTATACCAACTTCTGGGACAAGGACGAGGAAACATTTAGGAGTGCAAAGAACATGACTCCCTTAAAGAAGATATTTAAACATAAAATCACTACTATAGGCGGAAAAGGCAAAACCGCACAGAAGACTAAGACAACAGAAGAAGAAGAGGAAATAAAGAGGGAAGAAGATGCTAGAAGGCTATCAAAAGAAGCAGAGAGTTGGATGAAGAATGAGGAAGAAGAAAGAAAGAGAGCTATAGAGGAAGCAACAAATAAGGAAGTCGAGGAGAGAAAGAGGAATGAAGAAGCAGAGATAAAGAAAAGACAAGAAGAAAGTGAAGGTCTGAGATTAACAGGATCTAAAAAAGACCAACAGACTACTAAACAAATGGATACAGATGGGGCACATGATCATACAGATCAAGGGCTTGGACAAGATAATCCTGATCCCTAGGAGTCTACTACAGCTTCTGGAAGCATTCAAGGGCAAGCTGTGTTTTCTGGAATGAATTTGATCCCTTTCTTGCAGAAAGAAGGGGAAGAGGTCCCTAATTTCAACACATTTTCTATGACAAGGGGAAGGAAATGATTGTTAAAAGAACCGAGAAAAAGGTTGAAACAGGAGGACAATAGAGAAAGATAATAACTGACAAGACTTTGGTGTATGGGACAGATGTAGATCCAAGATTGATAGCAAGAGCTGGCGTGGCATTAACCCAAGCTACTGAGGATAATGTAGATAGGCTGATGATGGATCTAGAGCAATCAATAAAAAACACAACTCAATTAAAACAAACACTGAAGAAAGAGAGGGATGAAGGTCATAAGTTGAAGAGGAAATACGAGGACATGCAAAAAGAAGTGAGGAGTTCAAAGACAGAACCTCAGACTATGCAGGAAAACAAGATGGCTTTAGAAGTTTCTGTAGAGAAAACATAAAAGGATGCTCAAAACAACTTAGGAGAATTACAGAGGCTACAACTAGAGCATCAAGTGTTGGAGACTAACAAAGATGATCTCCAGGTGTCCTATGAAACTCTGAGTGAAGAAAAGGACCAGCTACAAAGCATAATTACTAGGTTAGAAGCAGAGAAGGCCACCACGGAAGAAAGAGAAAAACAATATCAAATACAGGTGGCAGCCTTGGAAGAACATAATAATTCAATGACATCATCACTAAAGGATTCCATAGAACAAAAGACAGACTTCCAGCCTTTAAAAGAACATGTTCTCACTCAGAGAAGGAAAATTCACCATTTGCAAATGTGTGTTGAGGAAGAAATATGTAAGATTTTGCAAATAGATAGTAGATTAGAAGAGATTTTGGATACTACATCTTATTTTTTGGACAGATCTCAAGAGATTTTGGAGATTCTGACGGGAAGAATAGTGTGGATAGAAACAAATGAGGAACCTCCTGCAGAGCTACCAGTTAAAGATCAGGAGAGTTTAAAGCAGGATTATGATTTATTGGAGTTTTCAATCAATACTGCGAAAGAATTCAAGAAAACTGTAAAGAAAACGAGAGGAGCATGTGCTGAATACTGCAAAAGGGTGCTTGCTACATATAATAGATTCCATATTTCAACAGAGAGGATATTGGATGTAATTCCAGAGCATAAAGTGTTTATAGAGAATCTATAGAATAGATGTCAGGAATACAAGCAAGAGATCCAACAAGTAAAGGATCTAAATGAATAGATCTTAAAGAATGCAGTCGCACATGCAGCTATAATTATACACCTCTTGGAGGATTAGCTACACCTCAGTCCTACAAGAATAGAAGGGGTAAGGAACCAGGTAACCAAATATGAGATAAATATCTATTTTCTCGAACCCTCCATATTTGAATGTATAGCAATGGAGGCTCAAGCATGGAAAAAGTTCATGAACGACCAAGATGGGCCCTCTTCATAAAGTGTTTTAAAATATTTTTTGTTTTGAAATGTAATATATTGTATAAATTATGAGCACTTACTACAATAAAAAATGTTGGGATTGAGAGGTTGGGGAAGCCCAAAAGTCTTTGAGGGGCAACCCAAAGGTTTTTCCTTTTTGTATAAATATAGGAGAGTTTAGATGTAGAAGGGGCTTCTTTCCCAAGCAATTTTTGAGAGTATATTGTAAGAAGAACTATTTCCTTTTGCGATAAAGAATTACAAGTTTCTGCTGGAGAAACTTTGGTGGAATGTTTCAAATGTTGTGCTATGGATCAGTTGAATGTGAACTATTTCATTTTCAGCTTATGTCCATTAACTATGATATTGTTCTAACTCATTAAATTTCTGTTCATGTTACGAATGTCTTATATTTTATTATGTGAAATTTCCACTGTGAGTAATGAAGGTTGTCATAAACAATAAGCTATCTTGCTGTTCATATTTCTATTAATGTTCATGTGTTCTGAAATAAGTAACAACTATCTGTAATTTTTCTTAATACAAGCACATAAATACATTACTCATTGATAACTTGTAATTTTTTCTCCATGGGGATAGGTTAGTTAGTTCTAGTTATTTTCTGGTTTTTTGTGATTTAGATGCAAGAGAGGTAAGACGAGAGGTAAGAACCTACACATCACATTGTGACACTCCTCGTTATCTCTATCAATTTGCATTTTTAGATACGCACTTGCACATCATAACTTAAACACAAAAAACTAAAATATACACGGTGGACTGGGCCGTAACAGGTAAAATATTTTAATTTGTTACTTGACCTACGGTAGCCGGACCGTAAACTAGACGGATTCCCCATACCAAATAGTAATGGGCTAGTTGGGAACATTTATTGGGGAGAATCCCTAACTGTTGTTCCCTATGATTTTCCAGGCCTCAACATGTATTCACAATCGATAACATTTATACCAAGAATAATAAGTACCTTTAAAATACCAAGTTGGTATCATGCAATGTTAGGTGTGGTAACGACCTTATCAATAATACCAACCTGTAAAGAACAATAATAACAATTAGTAGGTGTCACTAGCTTTGAGTGTAATGTACAAGTGAATAAAGCATTCAGATTGATGTAACCAGTTTACCGTCGCTAAATACACTTGCACATAAACAAGTTAAGAGTGCTTTAGTTCAATAGAACTAAGAAAGCCCACTAGAAAAGTAGAAAATTTACCTCTCAGACAGTCACATGGGAGAACTAGTCCTACTACTTCACCCACTTTGGTTCCAAGAAGAAGTTTAAGTTAGAATCTCGTAATTAACAAGTAAACAAATGCTGAAACTAATGAACAACATAATCAAGTAAATAGACATACACAACAATGCATAAACATAAGAATACATTGGTGATCAACATTACGACATCATAAGTAAAATAGTAATAAATATAATTGAAAGTAAGGAAGAAGTACATAATAACAGCTTATGACAAAAAAACAGTACAAATAGAGTACGATACATTCTGCAAGTTCAATAATGTCCAACATAGGTAGCTTTGAATATCCTAATAAAAATAAATTATTTTCGATTTTTGGGGACATTACAAGTGGTATCAAAGGACAGTTTCAACACTAAGAGACCAATGGGCATACCAAAAACTCGCTGCAAAGAAAATAAAGTATGTTTGTAAATATGGTTAACTAACATAAATTTTTCGAGTGATTTAATATTTGGATTTTACAAGAATTTTTTACAGAACAGTTCAGATCATGAACACTAAAGAAGATGACAACCGACAAGGAAAGATGAGCACCCCCACCCGAGAAGCAGAACTGGTCATGGAACTAAATTCTGATATTTTGAAGATGATACATAGTCTTCAAGAAGAATTGCATAGTTTCATAAAAGATAGTTTGAATCAAAGAAAGGAACAACAAGCCATAAATGAAGAATTACTGAGAAATATCACTGGAGGTATCCCATAGGGGAAACCTAGTCATTCCAAAAATAATTCCAGAAGGAAACCTTACCATAAACATGCCAGCATCCCAAGAGAAGAAGAAAAAGAGGAACGTACCCCTTAAGATCCGGAAGGAAATCATCACAGCCCTTTCAGTGATGACTCTCTTTCTCCATGCAGGAAGAGACAAAGAAATGATGATAACCTAGATGGGGAGTTCAGAAAAATAAGAGCCCCAACCTATGAAGGTAAAGTAAACATAGGATATAAATATGAAGAATTTTTGTTGGGTATGAGAAAATATTTTCGAGTTCATAACTACTCAAGCAAGATGAAGGATCTGCTTTCCATCTATAACTTAAATGGAAAAGTAGCAAGATGGTGTAGAGATTTGAAACACACCAAGAAAGATGAGCTAAGGGAGATACATTTGAGTAACTTCCACAAAATATTTCAATAAAAATATATGTCGAAAAGATTCTTCGACATAAAAGCTAAAGAGTTTCATGGACTACGTATGGGATCCATGACTATGGATTCTTTTATTAACATATTTCTAGATCTGTTACATTATGTAACATATATCAAGGATGAAAAGGTAAACAACCAGTAGTATTTGCTATGTCTTCCTATTAGAGCTGATTTTACCACACATGGTGAATCACACTTTTATGCCCTTCCCTGCCCCTATGCAGACTCCTTAGACCCCATGGACCATTTTTGTTCCTTTGATGTTTCCTAGATCATCCCTAAAAACATGCCTAAATTACTATACACAACTTTTAAACAATTTATCCCGTATATACACAGGTTTGACCCCTAAAATCATGTACATTTGGATGTTTGCAAAATGACAAATTCTTTTGGAGTTTTCCTTGATGTGGATCCAACTCACTTGTCTCCTGGCCTTCCATATGCCTCGAGATCACCCGGATTCGACCTTTCATTACCCCATTGAAGAGCTATATAAGGAACCCTTTGGATTCATTGAAGGCATATGAGGAATTGAGAGCAACAAAACTATAGTCCATTTTTGCCAGAACTTGTGCTTGAGTCTACATCCCCTTTGTCCCTTGGAGCACTTTTGTGTTCTTCCCAAGATTTCCTTTTGCTTGTGAGCTTGCTATCGAGAGATGGAGGATTGAATTTGTCGAGGCCCAAGTGGTGGAATCGGTTTCTCCAATTCACAGACGTGCCGATAGAGGTTGTATTCATTGTAATCTCTAATTTTATATTAATAGAAATATCTTTTCATGTCCAATAATGTGTGTTTGAATGAATATTTTATCCATGGATGATTTCAAATTCTTATATGTTATTGATTATATATGCTAAAGTAGATCTAACACAATTATATATATAGCATGCTTGTCTTGTTCATTGAATGTTGAGGAAGCAATTTATCAATTCAAGCTGGAGTTGGAAATGTCAACGGGGATCTACATCAACCATCCAAAATAAGGTACGAATCAAGATCCTTTAGTGTTAGTTGTTTGATTTCTCTTGCATATAGGAAAGGATTGGTTTCTAGAGTTAAGCTGTCTGTTGTGGTATCCAAAGCCATAGGAATTTCTCTCCGTAACAGAATTGGCAACTCTACTGGGGATGTTCCTTGTTTGTGTTTGGGGTTTGGGGGCACAATGTGCTTGATGTTATTGACTTGCTCTTTGTTTCTCCTTGTTTCTGTGTTGCATTTTATAGTATGTTCATCCATTAACACTCCCCTTTATTGGTTTGACCCTTAGCCTACTGTTTCCCACTGTCTTCTCTATAGATGCGGTTTTTTTTGCCAAAAGTCGCATACATATGTGGATTTTTGGTGAAAAGTAGCATATACACATAGGTTTTTGGCCAAAATCCGCGTATACATGCAGGGTTTTGGCCAAAAGTCACGTATATATGCAACTTTTCTTTAAACAGTCGCGTACATCCTCCCTTTTGGTGAGTTTGATGTTGTGGGAAGTTGTTGGGTGGGTTGTGAGTGTGGTTGGGTCTTCCTTGGGTATGATGTTGTCTGTTGGATGCTTCTTTTGTGACCAAAGACCACTTTTTCATTGAGTTTTGTTTGAAAGTAGCTTTAGTCATTTATCCTTTTTGTTTTTCCATTAGTGCATTACTCTTTTTTGTCTCGGTGTCTTGCTAGGCTTGTGTTTTATACTTTCTATAGAGACTAAGAGTTTTAGATGACTTTTATTGCATTTTTCATTCTTTTATATTGAAAAATACAGAGTAGTTGCACTCTTAGTTGCATCTTAGATATGGATTTGAGGAGGTACTTGCATTGAATTGCTTGGATGAGAGTTGTATTTAGGATTTCATATAGGAAGGATTGCATTGACATCGAAGGAATGATTTTTTATGCATCTCATGTAGTGGCATATCCTTTTTTTTATTTGACAAATATTGCACTTAGCATTGTTTGTTATGGTGTGCATATTTATTTCACTACTGAGTCATAATGTCATTAGTTGCATGGCCATTTCCCTTTGAGTAATTACAACCAATTAAAATCAATGCTTAATTAAAATGGATTACACTATTTTCTTTGATAGGGTACACCAACAAGATTAGGTTTTAGGGTCTTGGAATAGTTCATTGTGAGTAAATTCTCCAAGACCACTAAACAAAACATTTATGTGTCTGTCCAGATGAGATAGTGAATTCCTTGGTATAATTAGTGTTTCTCAGGATCCTCCTCTTACAAGGGAGTTAAGCACGGGACAGTGTGAGCGGTTATTGATTGGGATGAGCCCTAGTCATAACTGAGTAGCACCGAAGATATTTCCAGGATTCTATTCATATCTAGGGGCTCCTTCAAGAGTTTTAGTATTTTCTACCCTACCCATATGGTCAATCCCACCTACGACTATTCTCCTAAGCATTGATTATATTGAGGTGACCTTAGTTGCCTTACCTAGGTTATCGAGGGGGTACTTGCAGAGGTTATTTTGTGAGTGTCCTGGCCAGGTAGAGGTCGAAAAGCACAATCACTTTATGCATTGAAGCTGAGGGCCACTATAATATGTTACGTACCTCCACTTGTAGTGTATAGGAGTTTCGAGCCTCTCCTAGGTGAGACATACCTGCTGCATTCGAGAGCTCACATATCCTCCCCTTGGTTTGCTTGTATTTTGGCTGTAGATTTTCTTAGTAGTGTGCTCTTTGTGCGCTAGTTGGCCTTTGGGATCGTGGTTACTTGAGTATATTTATGCTCTCTTGCGTTTAGGTCATTTTATTTTCGGCATGCCTGGTATCCTATCACCCATCCTTGGTCCTAGTACGGACCCTGGTGTCAGACTTGGGGGCATCCCATCCCCTTACCGTGCTCATATATTTGGGAATGGTCATATTCCATCCTCTACTCCATTTGTGGAGGATTTTTATTCCTTTCTCTCAGTCTTTACACCGATGGTGACCCTCATGGGGGTGGTAGTGGATACGTGAACGTTGGGTCTACAATTCACATTCCTTTTTATGGCCCATCGTCCACTGCATTCCTTCCTTTGAATTTATTTTTCATGATCATTCCTCCCTATTCCCTATAGTTTGGATTCTTTATTGACTATTTTGGGTTGTTTTGGACTAATATGGTTGTCATGTAAGGTCCAGTTTTTGTACACTCTCTCCGAGGCTTCGACCCATTCGTTCCTATCACATGTATCATGTCTAAACTGGCATATAGGTTAGGATTTCACATCCGCTTGCATTTTGCATGACCTTATGACTGTTTCATTTTAACCTTAGGTACAAACCCATTCCATTGTATCATGGAACCTTCATGCTGTTGTTAGAAGTGGTACTATGTGAATGGTAGATCTTTCCTATACATGGATGTCCTACTTAGGTCCTCTTTGCATTTGGTACCAATGTTGTGAGTCCTCTCTTAGGTTCGAGAGTCCTTTGTTTAGTATCGCCATGATATTTCGCAAGAGCCTCATACTCCTCTTGATCTTTTTGTTGCCTTGTTTCCCCAAGACTCCCTTATGTCAAGTTGTAATTGCATTATCATGAGCTTTTCCTGCCTCATTGAGCCTTATGCCAGCTTCCCTGACTTTGAGTATTAGCCATACAGCCCGAGCTCGTCTCATGTCTAGCCACACAGAGCCATTTCACATATCCTTTGTAGCTTGATTTCCTATTTTTAATGGGAGGGGAATTTCCCCTGAGTGTCTCTATCCTACACATGTGTCCTTACATTGAGCATAGGTATGTTCTGCTACTTGGAACTAGTTTGTTTGCCTATTTGACACTCGTCTCCTCATATTCTATAAATTTAAAGTGATTTTATTCTTTTTCAAGATTTTCAAATATTTGAAAAAGTCCAAAAAAATAAAAATCATACAGGAAAAGATGTTATCTTTGGCAGCAGTCGAGTTGTGTTGCATTCAAACACAGCATTGTATATCACATCCATTGGTTGGGCTAATAGTTTGAATTTAGGATATGTACTCATATATCTAAGTTTATCTCCACTGACTGGTTAAGCTTCCAGTCACTATGGAGCCTCTGTCGATGCCTCCTCTATCGCAAAGATGTCCCAGTTTTGTATATCGAGTCTATGCTGCCTACATTCAATCACCATTCACCTTTATGCTCTTGTTCAAAGGAAGTTGAAACCTGAGTCGACCATTTCTCAGTTATCTTGACTTTGCATGTCAACCATTCTTGGTACAGTTACTGGTTCGTGCACCTTATGATCGAGTCCCTCCACATTATATAGCTTTGCTGAGTACCTCATGTTGGATGATGGGGCATGCATTAATTCCCTCGTTCCAGCGGATTTCATCCCATCAAATTCAGATCAATTATTCTGGGATAGGAATCTAGAGTCATTTTTTAGTTCCTTGAGACTTGCAGTCATTAGTGGCAGGTTCTCTCGCCATCGACGGTTCTTTGGGAATACATCAATGTCCCCTGATTGATGGATTATCTCAAGTGTTCGACCTCAACACATTTATTCACACTTTTTAGTTTGCACTCTAGTACCTTGATTCCCATTTTCATTATCGGTGGGTGATCTCGCGTTTGTTAACAGTATACATCAATGACCGATAATCAGACGATGGGCTACTATGTTTGACCTGGACACCTCTATTCACATAGTAGGGCATGTACTCGTAGCGGTTTGTGTAGAAGACCTTCTATATTGGTGGAATCTCATCTATGCTACCTCCTTGATCATGCCAGTGTTCATGAGATTTCAACTCTCATGACTTGATTCCAGTATATGTCAGACATTTCCAGCCATTATGGAGATCTTGATCTATTGTATATCTTTAGCCTTCATGGAGATCATGATCCTTTGTATATCTTCATTATGGAGATCCTGATATATCTATATTGTACGTGGCGATGATCACATATGTCATATTGTATCATGCCTATTCATGGCCATTGTACTCTTATGTGTCCGGGACTACTATAAGTATTTGAAGTTATATGCAGAGTTGTATCATTGTACTGTCACATCCCCATGCCTCCGACTGGCAAAGAGGATGCGATCTACGAGCTCTATCAGACCGGGCTAAACGCCCATGAACATGTACAGCCTTAAAAATTGCCTAGAATAGAATGCTTAACCATACAAATTTGGACATTTGTCTAAAACATGCACACAGGAATGCTTGTCATGCATAGTGCGTTTTAATCATCATACACAACGGAAACAATTGCATTCCTACAAGCATTCAGTTAACATACACAACCTAATTAATTCATTTTGCAAAGCGGAAACAACATGCATTTAAACAAGCATTCTTCAACATGTTCATTCCTTTTAATTTACAGTGAATATGGAATTGCAGAGGAAACATGCACAAGATCACTTATCTTATGAACGCTTTGCTCCGCAACCAGCTACGTCGCTGCAACGTTCCACCCAACCATAGGCCAGCGTGCTCCTTAATCTCTCAGCAACGCTGCCACCCCCGAGCTGGGCATGATTCTCCAAGGAATAAGGGAACTAGCAGGCTTACACATAGCCAGGATACACAAAACACACATCCAAGCCAACTCAGTTGGGTTTATCAGGCCATTAAGGAGCTGATGGAGGCAATTTGCTAAGCTGGTGAGCTCATTACAGAGCCAAGAACACCTACACCAAAACTAGCCTGACCTCTAAGACACCCATCCACACCCAACATAAGGAATCAGTCCCTTCTCTGCTACACAGTCCCTCAGGCCCTGCATTCCCTTCCAGTGCTATTCAGGGGTGATGGAGAAGAAGGCCAGCCCTCTAGCTCTGCCTGTGTGGTCTCTAGCACCAGGTTTATCAAGCAACCAAGCCAAAATCCGTACTCCTCACACAGTCCAAAGACTAACCATTGCATTCAGGCAATCAATTTAGCTAGCACAGCTTGAACAGTAAAAACGAATTACACAGCCCCATACGTAACAACAAAAACGGCTCACAACATGGGGGAAAACACACAATCATGTAGCTTATCAGTGAGCACAACTCACAGCAGGGAAAAACATCCCAAATAACCAGTGCGTGAGACCCAAAAGTCAGTGAGACAGCCAAAAACGTGAATGGCTCTTCACAGCCATGGTAAAAACACATGGAACTTTCAAAAACGTGAATGAAAAATGCACCAGCAGCTCCAAAAAACGTGAGGAAGACAACCCAGGCCCTGGCATTACAAAAACGACCTCCCCTCCATGGGAAAAATGAAGCCAACAGCCAAAATCGTGGAAGGAATCACACAGGAAAAACTCCAGCTTCTCCCAAAACGTGAGAAAACTAAAAAACGTGAATGCATAGCCGAATGGCATACGTTTTTGGGCATTTTTCTTGCCAAGGAAGTCAAAACACGATTTTCAAAAATGGGTCTCTGCCCAATTCGAATTTTTGGTTGCCCATACTCTTCCCCTTCCATGCAATAACTAACTCAACCACATTCTGGCAGAATTAAATGATTGGAGAAAAAGACAAGAAAGGTAGTTGACAGCTTGGGTGGGTTTCCTCATAGACATTTGGCTTTTCCCCATTGGCCCATAGGTTAAATATTTCACTCCCCTTATCCTTAGAAAATCATGCCCCATTCGATTTGATTGCCGCGGCCGTAGCTGGTTGTGTCCATTAATTAATCATGATGCATATTTACATAATGGCCAACATAATATGTGCCGCATGCCCCGATATTCAATCGGTGACAATTAAATTCAAAACATAGCATTACCGATCAATGGCGGGGCCTTGGCCTTTAGCTCCACACCATGATCATTTATAATATATACATCATATACATCTAATGTAACGGGGTCAAGACCGGGACGTGACATGTACTATGCTGATTGGGTGGATGGTTCTTCCACTGGGTTCTTTGTCACTTCATTTCTGGGATGGAATTATAATGTATTTCGGCCATCGGATGACCCCTCTGACCTCACACATTAGGGGGCATCTGTTATAGTTGATTTTACCACACATGGTGAATCATACTTTGATGGCCTTCCATGTCCCTATGCAGACTCCTTAGACCCCATGGACTATTTTTGTTCCTTTTATGTTTCGCGTATATACATGGGTTTGACCCCTAAAATCACAAACATCAGGATGTGTGCAAAAGGCCAAATTCTTTTGTATTTTTCGTTTATGTGGATCAGAATCACTTGTCTCATAGCCTTCCATATGCCTCAAGATCGCTTGGATTCGACCTTTCATTACCTCATTGAAGATCCATATAAGGAACCCTTTGGATACATTGAAGGCATATGAGGAATTGAGAGAAACAAGACTATAGTCCATTGTTGCTAGAACTTGTGCTTGAGTCTGCATCCCCTTTGTCCCTTGGAACACTTTTATGTTCTTCCCAAGCTTGCCTTTTGCTTGTGAGCTTGCTATCAAGAGATGGAGGATTGAAGTGGTGGAGGCCCAAGTGGGGGACTCGGTTTCTCTGATTCACAGACGTGCCAACAGAGGTTGTATTTATTGTAATTTATAATTTTATATTAATAGAAACATCTTTTCCTGTCCAATAATGTGTGTTTGAATGAATATTTTATCCATGGATGATTTCAAATGCTTATATGTTATTCATTATATATTCTAGATTAGAGCTAACACAATTATATATATAGCATGCTTGTCTTGTTTATTGAATGTTGAGGAAGCAATTTATCAATTCAAGCTGGAGTTGGAAAGCTCAATGGGGATCTACACCAATCGTTCGGAATAAGGTACGAATAAAGATCATTTAGTGTTAGTTGTTTGATTTCTCTTGCATATAGGAAAGGATTGGTTTTTGGAGTTAACCTGTCTGTTGTGGTACCCCAAGCCATAGGAATTTCTCTCCATAACAATTCCTCCCAACGTTTAGGAAAGGATTGAGTTCGACATGCCAAAAACCTTGGACACCACATTGCACAAAGCTAGGCTCTGCTATGAGCATGGAAATATAAGGAAATAGAACATGAATAGAAATAGAGACAAGTCTAGGAACTTCTATGATAACCGCAAACAAGGGTTTAACCCACCCCCGTACAGGAAACAAAACAATAGTTTTTCAGTGAACAAGAACTTCAACAAATCAAGTATGAAACCATACGTACCATATTTAAATGCTAACAAGATAGTACCAGCTGTGCGAGCCAATGCTACCCCAATACAGATCAAATGCTTGAAGTGCAGTAGGCCTCATTATGCCCAAGATTGTAAAAACAAGGCCAATGGGAGCCTACATAGCTTACAAGACGAACCGACCACAGAGGACATATTTCAAACCTCGCGGATTTATGCAGCTTTGGATGGTCGACGGGAAGACCATCAAGCTACCATGTTTGAGATAGAAGGTAATATCTTGAACACTTCTATTTCAATACTTTCTGACCTCGATGCTTGTCAGAGCTATGTTTTTCCTAAAATTGTTGATGATTGAAAATTAGGCAAGGTAAAACATGATAAACCTTGGTTAGTTCAATTATCCATAGGTACAAAATGAAAAGTTTTGGAAATAGTTAAAGATTGTGATGTAAACTTGAATGGTTTTCCAACAAAAGTAAACCTGAACATCCTACCCTTAAGATCGTATGATATATTGATCGAGATGGACTGGTTGGAACAACACCATGTCATGCTCGATTTCTTACACAAGTCAATCTTGTGTATAGAGAGTCAAGGTAATCAAGTGAAATAAATTTTCACTTGATTCAAGGCATTCCAAAGAAATTTTCTATAAGGAAAATATTTTCCTTACAAGCAAATAAATGCATTAGGAAAGGATACAAGTTGGTTGCAGTAAACATCTGAGACATAGAGTCTGAGAGAGAATAGCGAATAGAGAAATTTCCTGTGCTTGTAGAATTCAAGGATGTGATTCCCGAGGAAATCCCCAAATTACCTCCAAAACGAGACTTAGAATTTTCCATTGAACTGACACTTGGATCAGTTTCAGCTTCCAGAGCCCCTCACCCCATGAGTGCACCTAAGTTGGTGAAACTCAAACTACAATTGCATGAATTAATAGGAAAAGGGTATATCCAACCAAGTGTGTCCCCTTGGGGAGCACTGATATTGTTCCTCAAGAAAAAGGATGGTACGATGCATATGTGCATCGATTACCATCAGTTGAATAAACTGACTATCAAGAAACGATACCCACTCCCTATGATTGATGACTTGTTCGATCAAGTAGGATGAGACAAAATATTTTCAAATATTGATCTGCGATCCATGTATCATTAGGTACAGGTTTGCAGCAAATATATTCACAAAACAACAATTCATATAAGGTACGAGCATTACAAGTTTGTAGTAATGTTGTTTGGGTTGACGAGTGCAACTACAAACTTCATGTGCATGATGAACATTATATTTAGTAAGTATCTAGATAAGTTTGTTTTGGTATTTATAGATGACATCCTAGTTTATTCTATAAATAAAGAGGAACATGAAGAACACCTTCGCATAGTACTACAAGTGTTATGAGAACGCCAGATTTACACTAAGTTTAGTAATTGTGATTTTTACAAGCCATAGATATAGTACATAGGTCACATTATCTCTGACATGGGGATAGCTATGGACCTGGAAAATATTAGATCCATAGAGGATTGGCCTACCCCTACTAGTGTCACTGAAATTAGGTCTTTTTTGGATTAGCTGGATATTGTCGAAAGTTCATTGAGAACTTCTCTAGAATCACTTTCCCCATGACCACTTTGCAAAATAAAGAAAATAAGTTATTATGGACGACCAAATGCAAGGAAAGTTTTCAAAAGCTTAAGCATCTTTTGATGACCACACCAATACTACAAATTGTTGATCCCGATGGGGATTTTGTTGTTTGCACGGATGCAAGCAAGGAAGGACTTGGAGGATGCCTCTTGTAGAACGATCACATGATCTATTATGAATCATGGAAGTTAAAATAGAATGAGAAGAACTACCCCACGCACAATCTTGAGTTAACGACCATCGTCCATGCCTTGAAAATGTGGAGGCACTACCTCATGGGAAGGAAGTTCCATTTGAGATAGACAAAATCAATCTAAATTATTTACTCGATCAACTGGATCTGAATGCAAGGGAAGCCAGATGGTTGCCTTTCCTTAGTGAATACTATTTCGAGCTAAAGCATATTAAGGGAAAAGAGAACAAGGTTGTTGATGCTTTGAGCCGATGAAGTCATACAATATATGAGGTGAATTTAAGTCAAACTGATGCAGATTTGCATAAGAGGATTAGAATGACCAACAGAGTTGACCCTTTCTCCATATAAATCCTCAAGAAAGTCAAAGAAGACAAGTTGTTTCAACAACAAAAAGAGTACAAGGTAGACGAATCAGGACTGCTATGGTCAAAGAAGAGATTGTGTGTTCTAGATGGAGGGGACATTCGGTCCAACATCCTCATGAAATTTCATCGGGCACCCTACTCAGGCCACCCTATATATCAAAAGATGATATCCACTGTCAAGAGACAATTTTTCTTGCTTAATTTAAAGGCCAACGTTGCAATTTTTATCACAAAATTTTAGCAATGTCATCTAGTCAAAGCTGAGCATCAGCACCCTTAAGGATTGCTACAACCATTACCCATTTTGAAATGAAAGTGGGAGGTCATAAGTATAGATTTTATCACCGGTCTACCGAAAAGTAAAAGGAAAAATGATTCTATTTTTGTAGTAATTGACAAGTTGTCAAAAGAAACACACTTCATTCCTATGAAGTCAAATTTCAAGGAAGTGAACATTTCCGATATATTCTTGAATGAGATATTTAGATTGCACGAGATACCCAAGCAATCATCTCAGATAGAGATGTTAATTTTATGGTAAAATTTTGGAGATATTTATTTTCTGGATTAGAAACGTAGTTGACCTTTAGCACTGCTCATCACCCGTAGACAGTTGGGAAGATAGAAAGAGTAAACCAAATTGTTGAGGACATGCTTAGGATGCATGTCATGAACAACCCCACTAAGTGGGAAGACTACCTTCATCTTGCATAGTTTACGTATAACAATGGTTTTTAGGCTTCCTCCAAGATGAGTCCCTTTGAGTTACTCTATCGACAGAAGTGTCGAACACCGGTTACTTGGGATAGCCCGATGGATCCGCTCATGTTAGGGCCTGATTTATTAATGGAATTGGAACAGTTGGTTACCAAGGTGCAGGTGAACCTTAAAGAAGCACGAGACATCCAGAATAGTTACGTGGATCAAAAAAGGAAAGATAAATATTATCAAATAAAGCGACCATGTCTACTTGAAAGTAAAATCAAAACGAAGCTCGTTGAGCTTGGCAAGGTGCGGTAAGTTAGCACCTACGTTTTGTGGACCTTTTTAAATACTGGCCAAGAAAGGACCAATACCATATGAACTAGCGTTACCCACACATGTAAGAGTCCATAATGTTTTCCATGCATCATTATTAAATAAATATGTTTATGATAGTAAACATGTAGTTGATTGGTCCTTATTACAGGTGGAACCTGGAGTGGAGTTTTCCCCTAAACCTATTCATATATTGGACAAGGGAGAGGTTCATCTCAGGAAGCACATTGTAGTCTGGTTGAAAGTGCAATGGAAGCACTTCGAAGACGATGAGGCTACTTGGGAGAATGAATCCACCATGTGAAAGGCTTACTTCTCCTTATTTCATGATGTGATTTCGAGTCCCTAGAACACTAGAGACAGTGTTGTTCTAAGCGGGGAGGGATGTAATATCCTGAATTTTGGACCTAACACTTATAGGAATGAGCCTATTGATTATGGTTTTATATTGATGTTCTATTTTGATATATTGGGTCGAAGACACCACTGCATATGAACATGATGATTTGTTTTATAGATTGGTCATAAGCTAATTGTTGACGTATATATATACACTTGTTTGTGTTGGGCGTGGATTCTGAAGCACATGATTGATGAGATGTTTTGTGTTGAGCGAGGAGCTATGGAGCACATGAGTAGTTAATGTTGTGTTGAGAGAGATAATATGGAGCACATGAGTATTGTAGTTTTGTTGAGTGTGAAGCTCTAGAACACATGAAAATATAATTTCAAAGTGTTGGGGATAAGCCCTAGAGCCTTCCATGTTGATGTTGAGCATAAGCTCTGGAACATCGGATCCTTGGCCATTGTATCCCTAGGTGTATCATACAAGTACATCCTAAAATTAATGTTGAGCGAAGAGCTTTGTAATAGATCTAAGTTTGTAACTCCCTATTTTTAGCGTTGAGTATGGGCTTTGGTAAGCACTAGGAGTTACTGAAAAGAATTAATGATTCCCGAGTGAAAAGGACTAGTGAAAAATATTGATCTCATCACACTTATTTATAAGTAATTAAATGAAATTTTGAATTTCTGTATTGTCATCAATTATTGAATAACTACCATGTTATACGAGGGAATCCAACATGCAAGGATGTTTAGAGTTTCCTATCCTAGTCGACCTAACCATCTACCTGATGACCTTAATGAAGAAGGTGTCGTAAGTCTAAGGATCACAATGTGTGATGCCCTAGACAAATGTTAAACAAATTTTATATTATTCTGTATTTTATACATGGTATGTATAAAGATTAAATATAGTAATAATATTAGTAATATGAGAAAGAAGGAAAATTCCATCTATTACTAGTATTATTAAGATAAAAATTAAATAGTATAATACCTATAACAGTCAAATTATGAACTAGCTAAAAGTTCCTAAGTTAAATATTAAAAGTATCAAATTAAATTAAAAGGCTTAAATCAAGAAATGAAGCAATTCTTCACTTAACTACCCCGTTAACTAAAAAATCTTCCTCTAAAGTGTCAAACCAAGGAAAGGCTTGGGGATATATCTATCCTTGGGAGTCATTATTATGCCTGATTTATTTTCTCAAGTGAATTCTTAGAGAACAATTTCCTGAAAGGAAAAAGGAGAATCGATCCCTACCTGCTATACCAGTTAGGGAAACCCTACCTTAGGAGCATTCAACTACTTGCATGTTGGAACCAGCTTAGGGGGACTCCATATTGAAACCAAGAATGGTTTTGGTTCATGGTTTGGTGGAATGTGGTGGTTCCCAAGTGATTCGGTCATCTAATACAGAGGTCAGATATGCCCGTGATTGTTAATATTGGTTAATTGAATGTGCAAGTTCAGCCACTAAAGGGGTTTAAAACTACAGGTATGAGGTCCTAGACTGTCTATTTCCCTTTCCTAGAATAAGTGTTGGTAAGATTTTTCAAAGGTTTACATTATATGTTCTAACCCTAGGTGCTTTTGTTTTCCCTGTCAAAATATTTCTTTAGGATTTACATTTTAGATTATAACCCTAGACCGTGTAATTTATTTTCCATGCTAGATTTATCCAGGATTTATTCATTTAGTTCACTTTTGTAATTTTAACTCATGTATAAATATTTATAAAGGGTTTTGCATCTCAGTTTTACTTCGATATTAGCTTTACTGTTTAAATTTTGTTTCCTACCAACTAGGTTTTATTTCAGGTTTATTACATAGATTCCCTTTGGCATATTTACGCTACTGACATATTTCATTTTCAGCAGAAGCATGTTAAAATTAAATAGACTAGTTCAGAAGTAATTTTTATATCTAGAATAAAATCATAACAGAGTTAAACTAATCTATTAAATTAAAAAATTTAACTAATAAATGATATATATATATATATATTAACACATAGGAAATAGGAACTTAAATTCCAAAAGAAGTCAATAATTTAAATACACCTAAAAGTTAGGCATACGAGACGGTGTTGCTCTAAGCGGGGAGGGATGTAATATCCTAAATTTTGGACCTAACACTTATAGTCATGAGCCTATTGATTATGGTTTTATCTTGATGTTCTATTTTGATATATTGGTTCGAACACACCACTGCATATGAATATGATGATTTGTTTTGTAGATTGGTCATAAGACAATTATTGAGGATATATATATACACTTGTTTGTGTTGGGCGTGGATCCTGAAGCACATGATTGATGAGATGTTTTGTGTTGAGCGAGGAGCTATGGAGCACATGAGTAGTTAATGTTGTGTCGAGAGAGATGATTTGGAGCACATGAGTATTGTATTTTTGTTAGGCGTGAAGCTCTAGAACACATGAAAATATAAGTTCAAAGTGTTGGGCATAAGCTCTAGAGCCTTGTGGAAATTGAACCCAAGTGATAGAAAAATTGCACTCACAAAATTGTTAATGAAACATGCAAATTTACACACAAAGGAGACTAAAATTGGAGCATAACACTAATATGTATTGAATAAGTGTACAATAGCCAACCTTATCAAGTCATAGGATACTTCAATATATAATTACAGGAGAGATTCTAATGCATAAGGATGCCATTCGAAATAGTCAAAAAGTAGGCTTACTAAATCTACTGTAATCCCCCATAGGTGCATAAAGCAGTTTCCAAATCTACCTAAAGGTTCACGAATTGGAAAAGTCAAGTAGGAAAGCTAATAATTGATGGAAATACAAATCATACATGATTTTATTCAGAGAAAATAATGGAGGATGATGAGGGAAAAAAACAAGTCATCTACACCTAGTCTTACTTCCCCTATTGCCATAAATATCAATAAAGCAGGAAGCTTAGCAGAAAAAGAAGATATGCACTCAGGAGGATCTAGAATAAAGTAGATATGCTAAATATGGATTCCAGAAGGTTTCCTAAGTGCTCCATGACTCAGTCTTAGCATTTTTGACTTATAGGACATGTGGAAGACAACTTCCATAGAGTGGAATATTGGAAACTAGGAAAATCATACAAAAATGGATTAATTAATGTCTAAGGTAGCTAACTATGGGTTGATTATTATAACACCCCCCATTGAGCCTGAATTTATGAGTAAATATCAGAAAAATATAGGGCCTAGCAATAAGGCTTAGTCACCCTTTACATACTGCATGTCGATTTAACCAAGGAAAGAGGCAAAAACCCAGTGGGAAAATCCTCCCTTAAACATGGAAAGTAAAACAAAATTTGAAAATAGTGTCATCAATATTGCTTCACGACATGATTAGCAATCCCCAGCAGTGATTTTAGATTGCTGAATGTCTTCTCACAATTTTTTTTTGTGAAGATGTCTATTACTTGTTCTGAAGATGCACAAAAAAGTAGGTGAATGGTGCCATCATGCACAAGCTGTCTGATGTAGTGCATATCGATCTCAATGTGTTTGGTTATCAGTCTCTGAAATGGATCATTGTAGATTAGAATGGTAATCTTATTATCACAATAGATAATAGTTTAAAACTTTGATTTCAATCCACACTCACCAAGTATCCCCTGCAACCATAAACATTGAGTTGTTGCATTTACAACTACTATGTACTCTGCTTTTGTAGATGAGAGTGCTATGGCACTCTGTTTCTTTCTTGACAAGCTGCTTGGTCCTTTAGTAAGCATGAACACATATCCTAATTTTGAATTTTGATCTATGTTTGTACTTTCCCAATCACTGTCAGTAAACCCAATAAAATCAAGATCAGATTTAGCTTTGTAGAAGATCCCATGAGTTCTTGTTCCCTGAAGAAAGTTAAGGATCCTTTTGGTTGCTCTCCAATGGATATCATGAGGGTGATCCATGTATATTGAAGCCACACTTACTACATAAGAAATATCAGTTCGAGTGTGTGTAAGGTCCAAAAAACACCCAATCAACTCCCTATATAGTGTATTATTTACCATAGGAGAAGAACCTGCTTCTTCAAGCTTAACTCCTGAAAGGAAGGGAGTCTTTCTTGGCTTGCAATATTTCATGTTGAACTTGTTCAGAAAATACAAAGAATACTTGGAATAATGTACTTTTATTCCATGCTGGGATTGAGAAATTTCAAGACCCAAGAATTAGCTCAACAACCCAAAATCAGTCATAGAAAATCCATTGTTCATTGCATCCTGCAAGGAGGCAATCTCTTTCTTTGAACTTCCTGTAATTAGAAGGTCATCAACATACAAGACAATAATCATCAAAGAACCATGAATCAACTTCAAATAAACATTAGGATCAAACTTGCATTGAACAAAACTCAATGACAACAGAAATCCATCAATCCTAGCATACCAAGCCTTGGGGGTTTGCTTAAGCCCATACAATGATTTATTTAGCCTGCACACAAAATATGGATTAGTAAAAAACCCTTGAGGTTTCTGCATGTAAATATATTCAGTGATATATCCATTCAAGAAATCACACTTCACATCCATGTGATGTACCTCCCACTGCTTTGAAGCTGCAATGGCTAAGGCTATCCTGATGGAGTCCATCTTTGCCACTGGTGCAAAGGTTTCATTGTAGTCAATACCATGTACCTGTGAGTATCCCTTGGCTACCAATATGGCCTTATATTTCAAAGGTGAACCGTCAGCAGGAAACTTAGTTTTAAAAACCCACTCACATTGAACTAGCTTCCTCCCTAGGGGAAGATCAACCAGTTCCCAAGTGTTGTTCTTCTGGAGTGAGATGAATTTTTCTTTCATGGCTGTTTTCCATCTTGTATCATGTTCTACATCTTAGTATGTCTATGGGTCTGATTCAACCATCAGATATCACTTCTCTGTGAACAAAGGATATTTCATACACAGAGCACTCTCAAAGTGAGATCTAGTCCTCCTAGGATCACTAGGATTTCCATCTAGTTCCCCAGCTGCGTGAATGGTATTTGCTGCCCATTTTGGTCTTGTAGGACTGTCAATATCTGCAATTAAATCATCATTATCAGAAATATCAGAATCAGTAAACTCATTTGTCTCTTGACTTACATTCAATGGTTCTGGTGGTGAAGAAGACTCTCCAACTTCAATTGCTGCTGAAGGCTCTTCTTGGAAATGAACACTCCTTTCAATGAAGGATTTTTTTGTGCTCAAATTTATCAAATTGTACCCTTTTGAATCTTTAGATTACCCAACAAATAGACACTCTTGGCTTTGGGGCTGCAAATCCTTCCTCTTTTCTGTTGGAATTCTAGCCCAACCCTTCGAGCCAAAAATATTGAAATGGGTCACATCTGGCTTGTGCTCACTCCAAGCTTCAAATGGATTCATACCATAAAGTTGTTTATGAGGCACCCTATTCTGGATATAGGATGCACGGTTTATATCCTCGGCCCAAAACTTTGGTGGCAAAGGCTTAGCCTCCATCATATAGGTTGCCATCTCCTTCAGTGATCTGTTCTTTCTCTTAGTAACACCATTTTGTTGTGGTGTGCAAGGGATTGAATGTTGGATTTTAATACCTGCATCTTCACAATATTGAATAAAATCAGACTTGAAATACTCACCACCATTGTCAAATCTGAGGATCTTGAGTCTCCTCCCAAATTGGTTTTCAACCAAATCCTTAAAAAATTTGAAGAGGCCAAAAAATCTAGACTTATGCTTCAGGAAGTAAACTCAACAATACCTAGAAAATTCATCTATGAAGGTCAATGCATATTTGGCTTGACTCATTGATATATGAGAAAATGGACCAATGACATCACTATGGATCAACTCAAGAGGTGTAAAGGTTCTCTCATGACTAGCTCTCTCAAATTTATGCTCTGGGTGTTTTCCTAGGATACAACCTTGACAGACTCCCTTTGAAAAATTAATCTTTGGTAACCCTATGACCATTTATTTTTCACTTAGATTAGAAAGATACTTATAGTTAACATGGAAAAATATTTCATGCCAAATATTGCTTCCCTCATTAGCATGAATCATAAGAGCAAAGGGGTTTGAGGAGGGTAGAAAATGTGAAAACATGTATACCTTCGAAGTGTGATCTACAACTCCTTTTGCAATGACTTTACCATTTGAGATCTCTGTGATCTCAACATCATCACAAGAGAATATGACCTTGTTTGGAGACCCTCCGTGGGTCATTTGATATGCTGACAAGAGGTTAGAGGCAAGACTTGGAGAATACAATACATTACTGAACTTACCATGGTCAATATCAATCCTTCCTTTCCCCAAAATGTCAGTGCGAGAGTCATCTCCCAGCACTATTGGTGGACCTTTCGACATGTCAAGAGAGGAGAATGACTCCTTGGTTGAAACCATATGTCTTGAAGCTCTAGAGTCTATGATGAAGCTAGGTGAGCTTGATGTGCCAGCAACCAAAGCATGTACTCTCTTTCTGTCCTCTGAGTTTGATCCTCCTTCCCTCTTCTTTGAGCAATCAAAAAGGGAGATGTTATTCTTCTTGAGGATTTGGGTCAACATGTCAATTTGCTTCTTCATGAAGGCGTTTTTGGGATGATATCCCTTACTGCAGTATGCACACTTTCTCATTTCTCCTTTGTTCTTCTTCTTCTAGAAGTTATTCTTGGATCCTTGGGGCTCGTCTTGAGACTTGTTCTTGTCTCTCTTTTGCTCAAGTGGCTTCTTAGCTTTCTTCTTTCCTTATGAATCCACCCTTGAATCTCCAACAACCAAATCTTGGTCTTTCGAAGATTTGATGGTGGCGATCATCACCAGTTTATCTTGTTCTTATGTGAGGTATTCCATGAACTCTGCAAGCTTAGGCATATTCCAGGCTCAAGCTATAAACTTGTTGGCATGGAAGGTCAAAAAAAACACTGAATAATTGGGGCCAAGATTCGATAATATGGCCAAAACTAGTTGCTCTTCCTTCTTTTCAATTCCACACTGTTTTAGCTGCAAAACAAGGGCTTTAAAATTGGAAAAGTAAATTTGCAAGGATTCGAAGCTGCTGGGACTCAAAGAGATCAATTTATTCTCAATTTGATGTCCTCTTAGCTCATCTATCTTACCAAAAATATCTACAAGATTCTCCCATACTTCATTAGGTGATGTAAACTCATCAACATGGAAGAGGAGGTCTCTTGATATGCTCAGACAAAAAAGACCATAGGCTTCATCCCTCATGTTGTGCCATTTAATTTTCTCTGCAGCTGCATTGGGATTTGCCTCAGTTTCCATAGTCACCCTCTAGAAAACCTTCACTCTCAACAGTATCTCCATCTCTAATTTCCATTCAAAGAAATTAAATGGAGTCAAGATGATCTTCTGAGATTGGTCCATAGCTCCGAACTGTGCCCTTCAACCAGGAGAATGCGCTCCCAGTAAAGATGTTGAACCTGCAATAGAAATATGGAAGGATATAAATTGATCTACAAAGGCTCTGATACCATGTGGAAATTAAACCCAAGTTATAGAACAATTGCACTCACAAAATTGCTAATCAAACATGCAAATTTACACACAAAGGAGACTGGAATTGGAGCATAACACTAATCTATAAATTGAATAAATGTACAATAGCCAACCTTATTAAGTCATAGGATGCTACAATATATAATTACATGAGAGATTCAAATGCATAAGGATGCCATTCGAACTAGTCAAAAATTAGGCTTACTAAATCTAGTCAAATCCCCCATAGGTGCATAAAGCAGTTTCCAAATCTACCTAGAGGCTCATGAATTGGAAAAGTCAGGTAGGAAAGCAAATAAGTGATGGAAATAAAACTCATAAATTCTTTTATTAGGAGAAAATAATGGAGGATGACGAGGGGAAAAAATAACTCAACTACACCTAGTCTTACTTTCCCTTTTTCCATAAATCTCAATAAAGTAGGAAACGTAGCAGAAAAAGTAGATATGCACTAGGGAGGATCTGTAATAAAGTAGATATTCTAAATATGGACTCCAGGAGGTTTCCCAAGTGCTCCATGACTCGGGTTTAGCAAGTTTGACTTCTAGAACATGTGGAAGACAACTTGCATAGAGTGGAATATTGGAAACTAGGCAAATAAGACAAACATGGATTAATTAATGTCTAAGGTAGCTAAATATGGGTTGATTATTCTAACAATCCTTCCATATTTATGTTGAGCATAATCTCTAGAACATCGGATCGTTGGCCATTGTATCCCTAGTTGTATCATACAAGTACATCCTAAAATTAATGTTGAGCAACGAGCTATGGAATATATCTAAGTTTGTAACTCCCTATTTTTAGCATTGAGTATGGGATCTGGTAAGAGCTAGGAGTTACTGAAAATAATTAATGATTCTCAAGTGAAAATGACTTGAGAAAAATATTGATCTCATCAGACTTATTTATAAGTAATTAAATGAAATTTTGAATTTATGTATTCTCATCTAGTACTGAAGAACTACCATGTTATACGAGGGAATCCAACATGTAAGGATATTTAGAGTTTCCTAGCCTAGTAGACCTAACCATCTATCTTATGACCTTAATCAAGATGGTTTCATAAGTCTAAGGATCACAATGTGTGATTCCCTAAGACAAATGCTAAACAAATTTTATATTATTCTGTATTTTCTACATGGTATGTATAAAGATTAAATATAGTAATAATATTAATAATATGAGAAATAAGGAAAAGTTCCATCTATTACTATTATTATTAAGATAAAAATTAAATAATATAATACCTATAAAAGTCATATTAGGGACTACCTAAAAGTTCTTAAGTTAAATATTAAAAGTACTAAATTAAATGAAAAGGTTTAAATCAAGAAATGAAGCAATTCTTGATCTAACTACCCCCTTAACTAAAAAGTCTTCCACTAAAGTGTCAAGCCAAGGAAAGGCTTGGGGATCTAATTTATCCTTAGGAGTCATTATTATGCCTGATTTATTTTCTCAAGTGAATTCTTAGAGAACAATTTCTTGAAAGGAAAAAGGAAAAATGATCCATACCTACTATACCAGTTAGGGAAACCCTACCTTAGGAGCATTAAGCTACTTGTATGTTGGAACTAGCTTAGGGGGAATCCAGATTGAAACTAAGAACGGTTCAAGTTCATGGTTTGGTGGAACGTTGTAGTTCCCAATTGATTTGGTCATCTAATACAGAGGTCAGATCTACCTATGATTGTTAATACTCGTTAATTGAGTGTGGAGGTTCAACCATTAAAGGGGTTTAAAATTATAGGTATAAGGTTCTAGACTATCTATTTCCCTTTCCTAGAATAAGTGTTGGTAAGATTTTGGAAAGGTTTATATTATATGTTTTAACCCTAGGTGCTTTTGTTTTGCGTGTAAAAAAATTTCTTAAGGATTTACATTTTAGATTAACCCTAGACTGTGTAATTTATTTCCCATGCTAGATTTATGCAGGGTTTATTCATTTAGTTCACTTTTGTAATTTGAACTGATGTATAAATATTTATCAAGGGTTTTGCATCTTAGTTTTACTTCGGTATTATCTTTACTATTTAAATTCTGTTTCCTACCAATTAGGTTTTATTTCAGGTTTATTACATAGATTCCCTTTGGCATATATACTCTACTAGCATATTTCATTTTCAGGAGAGGCATGTTCAAATTAAATAGACTAGTTCAAAACTAATTTTTATATCTAAAACAAAATCATAACACAGTTAAACTAATCTATTAAATTAAAAAGATTAACTAATAAATGATATATATATATATATATATAGGAAATAGGAACTTAAATTCCAAAATAAATCAATAATTTAAATATACCTAAAAGTTAACCATAAACATCAAAGTTAAGACAAGAACCAATAAAGAGCTTTCTAGGTCTGTATAAATAAACAATGTAAAAAAAACCAGTTACCAGGTAAATGAGACCCTAAATGGTCCATGATATATAAATATCTATACTAATTTATTTTACAAATTATAAATAATAATATGATTATCAACATTAAGAAGCTATCGCATAAAATGTAAACCATGCCATCTAAAACATTATAGATATGCATAATAAGAGTTGCACCCATGAATTTTCAAGGCCCGGCATAAATAAAAACCATATTATTATTTGATACACAGAAATCATATAATAACCAAGCATTTGCATCAAGGTCACAGTAACGAATCTTGCAGAAACCCATTTCCTTTTTCTATACATAAAATACGGTGCTCATTATATTAAAAATCATAATAGCATTTATACATAGAAATCCATTTATAAACCTTATCATAAGAAATGACCCAGGAACAAATCTTGTGAAGTCTTATTATATTACACAGAGCCATGCAATACACAGTTTTTATGCGGGCTATATCGGAAAACCAATCTTTTAACATAGAGGTCGTAAGACCCTTAAGAGTCTTAAGCTGTAAATCCATGGCCACAAACCATAATTAATCACGCAGTAAATTAAATAATGATTCTATGCCCTGTCAACGAATCCACCTACAACAACAATTGCTACTCAGGGTTTACACCCACGGGCTTCTTTAACATTCTAATTTACACATATAAAATAAATCGTACAAACTTCTACGCTATCACATCCACAATGGTAACTACCGATGCCATGCAAGGCGTGGCCCCAAATCCATCTCGTTGAGAGTATAGTCATCATTTTAACTAATACCACCATCGTAGGTGAATACCACATAAATTACATACATATTAACCCTGGGAGGAAACACAGTAGTGTAATAAACAACAACGCAACCCAAATTTTATACACACTCTAGATGATAATAACCATTGCAATCATAAATGCCACGTTTACTCATAATACATTGTCTTAATACATTAACATAGTTTACACAGTCAACTGCTTACGGACTTGCACCATTGCAAGCAATGATGCTACCATGGCCTTTATACATATTTAAATCAATAAGTAGAAAAAGACACAGAGCCTGTAAGGCATTACCCAAGCCTCGATACACAAAGTGCCTTTAAATAAACCATGTACATTTAATAAGTTTAGACCCAAAGGAAAACAAAACCCAACCACTAAAATCCAATTCCGCGGCATAACCAACATAGAGTCTGTAAAAGGTGCGAGTGTTTCTTTTCACAGCTAAAATCACTACTTTAAACACATACCCTACATTTATAAACTCAGGACTAAAGGTGAACAGAAAACCCATAGTAAACCCCAAGTCAATTGTTGCATAAAATCAGAAAATTTCCAAATGCAAGCAAACCCCAACCCCGATGAAATCAGCTTAGTCTCAACAATGAAGCTAAGAGGGGACAGGTGAGAACTTGCTAGTAGGCTTACGGTAAGGTATGGATTTGCTCAAGGTTGTTTCCAAAGCTACATACCAAGCCTCTCTTTGCCTTTCCTTTAACCTGCAACCACAACAAAATAACGATAATAAGAAGTATGAAATCATGGAATAAGCTACCAACAAACAAGGAATGTTGTAAAATCCAGAACATTGCCACACCTGTCACCCAAATGAAAATCACATTCTCCGTACTGCGTAGGGGAAAAGGGAAAACAGTTATAGTGAAAATGACCAAACCCCATCATGGAGCCAAACCCTAAGTTCAGCTGCCACACACTCCAATGCGCATTAATGGTGCGAGCCTGTTTCCCATTATCAAACTCCAAACCCACTCCTCTATAGTTCCTATGCGTTACAATATCGAATGCCACCATTTCCATGCAAGAGTCTAAACCCCAATGTGGAAAGTATTAAACCCCTTGCGCATAGTTTAAAACTATATATATATATATATATATATCTTCGCAACCCCCAGTTAATACAAGGTCAACATTAACACATGAATCGCATATAGTATGTCTTAAACCTTATAATCGTATGCATCAAACTCTTTAGGCTCTAATCCTAAGACCATGGAATATGCAATATGCATGGTATGTTGTATAAACATAAACTAAGTTTCATTTTTAACCAACGATAGTTGAAATTGTAAACACATAAAATAACAGTATAAGTTAACCATCTCGTAGAATAAACATGTAATACAAATGCTAGGGTATTCACAATTGATAACACTTATACCGAGAATAATGAGTGCCTTTAAAATACCAAGTTGGTATCATACAATGTTAGGTGTGGTAACAACCTTGTCAATATTACCATCCTGAAAAGAACAATAGTAATGATCTGTAGGTGTCACTAGTTGCGAGTGTAATGTATGAGTGAATCAAGCATTCATATTTACGTAACGAGTTTACTGTGGCTAAATACACCTGCACGTAAACAAGTTAAGAGTGCTTTAGTTCAATTCAACTAAGTAAGCCTGCTAGACAAGTAGAAACTTGACCTCTTAGACAGTCACATGGGAGAACTAGTCCTACCACTCCACCGACTTTGGTTCCAAGAACAAAGTTAAGTTAGAATCCCATAATTAACAAGTAAACAAATGCTGAAATTAATGAATTACATAATCAAGTAACTACACATACAAACCAATGCATAAACATAATAATATATTAGTGATCAACATTACAACATCATAAGTAAAATAGTAATAAACATAATTGAATGTAAGGAAGCAGGATGTAAGAAAACCTTACGACAAAACAACAGTACAAATAGAGTACGATACATTCCACAAGTTAAATAATGTCCAGCATAGGTATTTTTGACTAGCTTAATAAAAAAAAAAAATTCAATTTTTGGGGACATTACATTCTATTAAGACAGTAACGGCCATTACGAGGCCTAGGAGGTCCATCTAATGTGATGAACATTCTTTCCATGACCTTGCTAATGCCGGAAGGTTTCTCTAATATAATGAACGTCCCTACTCCAATGATTAAAGCCTTTTTAGTACAAAAACAAGGGAAATTCATGGAGTTATGCTCGCCCACCAATAACACCCCCCAATAGATGAGATTTTTAAAATTAGATAGCCATCGCATACCTTCTCTAAAAACTTCCCAAAATTCTTAGCAGAATAACATTCCACCACCTTAGCTTTTCTTCCACATTCACTCATTCTTTGTCTCTTGATGGCTCTGAAGTATGGCGTTTATAAAGGGCCAGAAAACTGGACATGACGATGACCCCTTTAGAACGTTCGCACACTTCTCCATTGAGTATGATGATGATAATACACATGAGCACATGGGTTTGGGCACATTTGGGATCCCATATTCCTGCTAAAAATCTAGTCATGTCGTCTTCTCTACTGTGATGTTAAAATACTGGTTGCAAAAAAGACCCTTGGCGCTTTCCCACATTATTTCCCATCTGGCCCTTGGCACATGGGCTTGAAATTCCCTACCTTTTCATCCCTGCTGGTGACAGTATCAAAAGTAATTATCTTTTTACATGTCTTCTTTCTTTGTCTAGAGGCCATACCCGCCTTCTGTATCTCAATTATCATGATCCTCTCCTGATGTTCACATGTGCAATGCAGCGCACCTTTGGGTTCAGGAGGGATGGTGCTTCTGTGGATCTGATTCTTATCTATAGGCATGTTTCAATGGTGTCAGGGTGTACAATTACATGTCATTCTGACCTCTTGAGCACTTGTCTAAGAATATCCCGTTGACGGGATCCCTTCGGAATGAGCAGATCATACGTGAAAACGTCTTCTTCGTCTTAGTATGACATCTCTACAACTTTTACAGGGAAATTTTTTTTTGATCCATTCCATCGAAAATCCCTTGATATTTATCATCCATGTGTAAAGGGAGGTCATATTTTTCGAATCATCAAGGCGTTTTTCCTTGTTGTTGTGTCATCAGCAAAGAAAATAGCCACCGTAGATCTTTATTTGGATTGATCCACACTGTTCAGATTTACTCCCCTTTTACCTATTTCACGGATTTGGAAGCCGAAATTTCCACGAGCAGTTTGATCTGGGAGAATCAACCTTGTATGTTGATTTGTCCCTTTTTTATTATGGCCCTCGAAAAATGTGGTCCCTTTATATCATTCCACGAAAACATAAAGGAGATTTGGGTTGTGCATGTGATATTTGTGAAAACTGTTCTATCCGTTGATCTGGTTCGCCTCTTGATCGCCACCATGAGAACTCTTTCCCCTTTATCATAGTTTTCAGCCAACCTATGAATAACATTTGTCATTAATTTTAGGATGTAATCACTCCATTTTTCCTTCTTTGTCATCTCACAAGGAGTGAAAAACAATGCTAATGGAACCTTCAAAGTTTAATAAATCCATGTTACAATTAATTAAAGAACAATAAAGTTTATTACAAAACATCACATGTAGGTTCAAGAACACCTGATGATATTGTTTCCTTAGCAAAAATATACATCACACAACTGGTATGTAGCAGTAAAGTATGCTTTAGGAATGGAACAAAAACTATGACATATGTCTTTAGCATCATGTAGGGACTTTAATGAAGTGTCTACAAATATCTACATTATATTAAACAAATTATATGGATTTTTTAGGCGTGTGACATGAAGCCTCTCAACTCTCACTATTAAATATGAGATTTGTAGGACATTCTTGGGTTTGGTTAATATTTTGAATAAATTGTCATTGGAACATTCTAGAGAATATTGTTTATAGTTTAAAATACAGGTATATAGGAAAAGTAATCTGTGATTTCTATATTCCTATACAAAGTAACTAACTACTAACAACGTATAAGAAAGACCTTTTGAATAATCAAGATACAAAGAATAGTAATTGATACATGGTAAAATTTTGAGTTTATCATACATTTGGAAATAAATCTATTTCCAAACTGTAATTACAAATACTAAAACAATAGATGAATTTTAGTAAGGAACCGTCTACCACTACAGGGAAGATAGAACCAAAGTTGTCATTCCTCCCAACCAACTCTTAGAGAAGACAAAAATTACTTGCTCTAGAACCCCCGATCCTATTTGCTGAGCCACAAGGGAAAATTCTGATCAGCGCACCATCTGTTTGCATCAATATATTATTTTCCCATCCATCACCATCCTCCTTCTTATTCGATGAACATACTACTTTATAGTATTTTTCCTAGGACTTGGTCATTTATGAGCCCCCTTCTTTTTAAGGCTCCATGGGGGGCTTGCTATTTCTCATTTTCCTTGTGGGTAATCAAACACTCTTTTAACAACTACTTCATTTCTTATTCCTCTCGGTATTTCAATTATTCAATAATAATAATCCTTTACATTAATTTTGACTTTATTGTCAAAATATTTAAAAATAATAGTATTCAAAGTAAAATTAACAAATTAACAATTATTAAGGGTATTACACTATGTTTTGATTAATTCATAGGGTTTGAACCTATGAGTGATGCAAGACATCATAAACTATGATACTTTCCATAAGCAAAGTGAAACTGTATTTGCTTAATACTTCTGGCAACTTGATATGGGATAATTAGTTTAAAAGGGGACCAAGCTTAATAGGGATTTAAGACTTATGAGGGTAATTAAAGTTTAAAGAGGGAAAATATAAATAAGATAATGATAATTAAGAATTTAAATAATTGTGAGAAAAAACCTAATTGCTTCCTAATACTAGAACTTATTTTTATTCTATGGACTATCTCTTCATTGGAATGGCTATGATCATTTTCTAATAGAAAATAACCAGTTTATCCTCTCCTTTGAATTTGTTTTCTCATTAAAATTTATGAACCAGAAATAGAGAGCATGCACTCTTTTAAAAATATCATAAGAAGATAAGAATTAATGGTAGATGAAGGAGCTTGCAGAGACATATCTACCTTCTTGTCTCAAAAGGTTTGGCTTGGATTTCTATCTAGGTACTTAGAGTCATTTTATACCAGTTGTGTGGCTTAGAAAGGGAAAATTCATGAAAGATGAATATTTTGCAAACAAATAAATCCAAAATATTGAGTAAAATTAACCTAATGGAAGCATCTACTTACGAAAAAAACCTCACATCAAACAACCCTAAGTCTATATTACTAGCAAGCTTGGTTTAACTTGGGGGTGATGTTTGCAAGAATCAAAATATTATGAGCAGTTGCAGATATCTATGGTAGGGTTGAACATGGTAGTCCCATATCAATTTGTTTGAAGGTTTCAAATAAGTTTATCTAAGTTTAGGTTTTCCGTTTGTTTAGAAGTTTATTTTACTATATATTACCCTAACTTTTGAGATTGAGTTAATATGTTTTGAAGGAAATAGTTTTTTTTATGAATAGATAGTTCTCGTATATTAAATTTTGTTATTATGTAGCTCACTTAGAAAGCAAGAAAATATTTTAGTTCCTTTATGTTATGGCATTGCTAGGGTTTTTAAAGTCTTAATTCAATAAATTTTACTGTTTTGAACACTCGTCTAAAAGATAGTATTTTTAAGAGAAAGAAATGATTTCTCTATTTTATTATATAGCTAGGGTCTAATATTAACTTTATTTGTGTGAATAACTTGTTCATATTATAGTACCTTTATGATAACATACGATATAAAGTTCATATATTAGTTTTATTCCACGTGTAATGAGAGCTGTATTGTTGTTAAAACATAGTAATATGAGTCTTCTTTTTTATATATGTAATATTCCTACATTTTGTTTTTAGTTGCTACGCTTTGTAGAATAAAAATGATAATAAATATATTCGTATAGGAATTTGCAACACTAAAAATTCTTGGTGTAAGTATTCAATTAGGTTAAGATAAAGACTAAACCCTAAGAAATGCTAATAACCCCTCTTTAGTAAAGGGGTATAAATAATATACAAATCCAAATTTAAACCTGGTTCCATACAAGTTGTGTGTAATAGACATAGTAAAGCAAAAATAATCAATGCATAGAAATTATAAAGTTCACATAGAACAAATATATTCATCCCATTTTAATTTACATCTTCCTCCATAAAAACCATTAGGTCATTAACCACAAAGAGTTGCCAATTTAACCAAATATGAACATGCTAAAGAATAACTTGAAAACACAATGATCAGATTCTCAAATATATGCAAAATATAAATAAGATTCCGACCAATGTATCTATACATAAACTTAGAAATTTATAAACCATAATCTTCCAAAAACAAGTAACTTTTATGGCCATGGAGATTTTAGACTGCAATTTATAAATAAAAACAACGTATATTCATACCATATCATAACTCTGTAACGATCCCCAAAATATAAACATCCATCACTTTCAACCACATCGAGTATAGAGTAATCACAAAACCAGATTTCAAACACGATCCATGCACATTGTATTACTTCTATTAAGAACAGTAATATAAAATTTGTAATTAAAACAAGATTGCAAAACTACACCATATATATATATATATATATGTGAGAACCCCTAACTTAAATAGTATCCAAATCCTTTCAAACGAGTAGAAAGGGGTTTTAAAAGCCTCTGCAATATAAATAAATAAATATATACATAACCCTAAGGGATTAAAACCTTGATGTCATAAGACTCATATGAATACAGATAGAAAAAACCTCAACCATCAAGATTCCATTAGGAGTTAAATTGTAACATAAATGTTGACCAATAACACCATATGACCAACATAGGGTGATAACCCCAACATGTTGTAGAGATTAACTTAATAGAAATCGAATTGAGCATGCTCTCTCTCTCTCTCTCATGGGATTATTCCTTTAAAACTTCCCATTTCCTTGGGATGAGAACTGGGTTTGGTGGCTTATGAGAGAGAGTTGAATCCCAAATCCCCCCACACCAAGCAAGTGGCCACATTTTGAAACTAGGTAACACCTGCACACGATTTAGAGTTAGAAACTATAATAAATAAACAAATGTTGCATAATGAACACTAATAATGAAAATCAAACTAATTTTGCCTCGTTAAGGTTGAACATAACACTAATGGGGTTCAACACTCTTTCCCTCATGTTCACAACCTCTCCTAAAAGAGGAACCCAACTGTACAGTGGTAACAAGAAAACACTAACAGGAAAAATAGTAAACCGAAGTGTGAAGGGGTAAGGCCATTCTAGCTCACATCATGCTCTCAAAAACAATTTCACCGGCATCATGTTTTAGCTTCCAAACTAGCTATAGCAAACTAAAATCCAAAGAGCTAAGCTCGGCCATGGTAGAGCCAAAACCTAGCTCGATAATCAATGTGGTAATATCACTCTCAAATGAAAAAGGAAAGTCTTGTTGTTGCTAATCAAGGCAAGTACCAAAATTTAAATAGAGTGTCCATCTTGGAATCCAATGTGCATGTTAGACACACGTCCCCACTCTGCTAGAGGTTGGGTTAAGTTAATTCCATCAGATGGAGTAGTGAAGAGGTGGTGAAGTGCTATAAATTCACCATCGAAACAAAGTCATAGTTGTCAATAAACCAAATTCACCATAGTACATGCCACCTCCAAAGTGTTGACCTTGATCTTCGTGAAGATAGCTTGTTAGGGCTCCACCCGAAAAATAAATAAAATGTCGAAGGGATTTTTTGTCATCCATGATACAAAACAAGAGATTAAAAAGGTGAAGATAGTAAAAAACAACTTTTATCAAGTTTTGGGAAAAAATGGAGTCCATCTGAGAGTAATTTAACAAAAAAATGTTCACATTAGCAAATCAAATCAAAGAAGACACTAGACTCATTTAATATTTACAAATTATAGCAATTTTTAGAAGTAATATTAAATTTTATAGCATCTGAAACAAAATTATCAAGTAGATGTCAACAAAAATAGGTTGATCTCTTTCAAAACACGATATTTCAGATATACCCCTTTAGCACCTAGAATCCTACAAAAAAAAGGCTCACTTGTTAAAACAATGAAATATAATTTATAAGAAAAGCTTTGTTTTTTTTTAAGTCTTAAATGCAAGCCATATTACAAAGATATCATAAAAACATTAACTTAAGTTGTGCATATATATTGAATCTTAAAAACCATATGGTTCTTAAGCATGTGAGACAGAATAGAAATAAAAAAATACAATCATCTAAAAATTGTAATTACTATACTCTCGAGTTAAGAACTAACAAAAGAAAATAGAACCTTCATCATTTACCACAAAAAAGGTATCCTTGGTCCGAACTATAATGTTATTTTAAAGTTAATTGAAGGGAACACTAAACATATTGAACATAGGTTCATTAACATCTTTAAAAAATTAAAGGAACCAAAATTGTTAAACCAACCCATTTTTCTTTTCAGTTTTAGCATTTGGTTTGTATCTTAATTTTTCTTATGTGAGATTAAATTTCGTTCTTTTTATTTGTTGCATTAATATGTGACATTATAAACTATGCATCTAAGTAATTTAGAGTCCACTTCTCTTCCTTATCGTGTTGCTTCATATCTTAATCAAGTTGATTGACACAACACAATAAGAAAAAACTTCATTGTTTCTTAACAATATGTACCTTGTCTTTTGTTCGAACTCCATCTCTTATTGCTCATGCTTTTGATTAAATTTAATGACTTGTGTATTTGTTTGTGATTTCATTTACCATACATACAAGAGCTTATTTTCCTGAATACAAAATTTAGAAATGTTAAGGGCTTAAATGCATTAAATCAATATATTAAACTAATTTAATTGAGAATTTGATCAATCTAATTGCAAGTATTGATTTAAATATTCTTCCAACACAAATAATGATGTTTGAATCGAATAATGATGTTTGAGTTGTTTTCGTTTGTGTTGGTAGGGATTCCAGTGAGTGATTCCTTTGGTGTTCTATACTTCCATAGTGTGATGACATGTTCAATCAACCTCATGACCTTGATGTGGTAATTATAATGTGATAACATATTTAGTACTTTATATTTGATTAAAATCACTTATGATTTTATAGAGAAGCTTCCCAAAAACATGATTAACATCACTTATAATTTTATGGGGAATCTTCATAAACTTGATTAACATCACTTATAATTTTAAGGAGAATCTTCAAAAAAATTGTTTAGAAATAAAATTAAAACACTTTAGCCACTACTTCAAAATGAACCATACCTTTAAACAATGATTTTTGCATAAATTTCTTTAAAACAAATATTTAAAAAAAAAACCAATGATCTTATCTTATACTCTATAATAAAAATTATGCATAGTGACCCATCACCATCTCTTTGTTTGAGCCCCACCTCCATTTTCTTGAGAAGCATAATAGTTTTCAGCTTGAATATATGTGTGAAGAAAACGTGAAAATTAAAAACAAATGAAATAAAAAGTCCTCCTCATATGCATATAAAAGAATAAATAAATAAAGAATAAAATATCATAAGTATATTTACATAAAATATCAATTTGAAAATGGAGGGGACGTTTCCCACCTCACAAGGTTACATGTATGCGTGCATTAAGAGAAACATACCACATTCAACATTCGATAAGCAGTTGTTTAAAGTTTAGTTTACTTTAGTGTATAAATCACAATCCAAAAACACACTTGTAAAGATGAAAGACTAAGAACGAATGGAGGTAAACTAAAGTCTAGTGAAAAGTTAAAGTTTAGTTTACTTTAGTGTATAAATCACAATCCAAAAACACACTTGTAAAGATGAAAGACTAAGAACGAATGGAGGTAGACTAAAGTCTAGTTAAAAGTCCCATTGCAAGGCATTTATTTTATTGTTTTTGGATCATTAAATTTTGTTTTCTCATTAATATTAATATTTTTTTCATAAAAAAAAATTAACAATTATCCTAAAAGGTGCAAAAAAACATCCAATGTAAAAAAAGGATAAAGTAGATTTGAAAGTTAAAACGAGAGTAATGTTTGTTAGTATTAAGAATCAAAGTACATCTTTTTCATAATTGAATCCTAATAAATTAACAAATGATATTAATCATCCGTATTAATTCATGTATAAGTGTAACTCATTAATGTCGAGAGGATTACATAATGTTTTAAAATCATATAAATTGCTTAGTTTAATTATGTATTTCTTTGACTTATAGATGAACACTATATAAATATAATTTTCAAGATATTGGAAGTTGTGTTTTTACAATGATGAAAGGAAATATTCTGTTTAAAAAAAAATGACAATAAAGTAAATTATTGCACCGAAGAGGTGCATTCTACAAATCAGTAGGCGAGAGATGTGTAACTCCTTCCATGCTCATCCTAGAGTTGACAATGGTAGTTTATAAAAAATAATAAAAAATTATTAAAAATCACATGTGGACTTAAATAAAATTTAAATTTAAATTATTTAGAATTATATATATATATATATATATATATAACAACATAAAATAAACTAGTTTCATAAACATTGGATTACATGTTTTCTCAACATTTACACTCTAAGAAAAGGTTTGCACCTTGAGAGATTTGATCCCTCTTGGTGCTTGGTAGATCCCCTTTTAGATGGATCTACGCTGGTCTTACAATAAATTGGCCTTGAATAATAATAGTATTTTTAAATTTTACGTGGAGGTAAGCTAGTAAAAATATTACAATTTTGGTTGTAACTTATTATCTTACTAAACTACAATTCCTTCCAAAATATATGTAGCGAGTTAAAAGAAGAGATAAGATTGTTTATATGCTTGTTTGTGACATATAAAATAGTTATATCAATATATCTTCTAGCTGCAAAGGTTTCAATAAAACATTAAGCAATGTTGACAAGATTTCATAATTCTTAAAACCTACTGTGTGAAAGAAAATAAGTTAAAAGACATTGAGATAATTAGTCAACTTCCAATTTTGGGGTTAAAAAATATCTTCCTCAAAATGAGAAAAATACCTTTTGCATCTTAGAAAAGCTTGACTTTGGTTGTTTTGATGGATGCAGGTGATTTTGGAGGTGTAGATTGAGTTCTTGGTGAGTTATATTGCCACAGTTATAGGATAAGTCTAATCTATCCAAAAAGATATGACCATCACACCAAAATCTAATCTTTCCATAAACATATCTCCATTTAATATTGAAAAAAAAAATTCAAAGTGCCTAACATATTTCATTTAAATTTCGGAAAAAATTGTAAACTTTTTCCCATGTACAACAAAAAGCTTCTTCTTGAAGCTGTTAGGAAAAGAAAAGTTGGTGATAATCTATATATATAACTAATGTGTGAGAATGTCAACACTCTCATGCATATCCTAAAAATAATAGCTAAATAAAATTGTTTTAAGATCCACTTATTGTTATGACATTCAAAATTATCGAATTACTTTGTCGCAAAGTTTTTCATAGGAGACATATAAGTAAAAAGAAATCCCAAGGAGCACAAATATCTATCTTTGCAAATTTGAGACCAATTTTTTATATCTTGCATCTAATAAGAAATATCATTCATAATAAATTAAAAAAAGGAGTATTTTATTTCTTGATTTTAAACCTAGAGCGATTATGTTCTTATTCGCGTGGCTCCATCGAGTGCAGAGAAAAGCTCCATGACAGTTCCTTGCGATGTCGTCAGAAGTGACAGTGATTGTCCATTGAATTTTAACACAACAAAAAAGTTCCGGTATGGAGTGGGTTATTTGGAATCTCTCGAACATCAAGTACACTTCCCCATTAATTTTCATGACTTTCAAAGAATGAGAATGGACATTAATTGCACGAGATTCAAGCCACAAACACTCTGGCTATCCAACCATTTGTGTGTATGTGGATTTAGCCCAGCAGACAATGTTGTTAGAATCCAATATGGGAGAAGCTTCAAATTGATCTTATATTTCCTCCATTGTGCCGCATAGGGGAGACGCTTGCAAGTTGGTATCTGTTATACATTCCACTAACATGCTCGACCCTACGAGTCTGAGTACCTATGGAATTATCACGATTCCCTTTATCGAGTGCAAGTCGAGAGAATCAATATCCTTGTCCCGAGCAGCACAAGAGAATTTCTTTGTAAAAATCCACATAGTTGTCACAGAAGAGGAGTTGTCCAGCTTCAAAGTAGGTTGATGCTTCTAAAGAGTAAAAGTTGTTAGGGGCTTGGGGATGTGATCTAGATGGATATCGGTGGCCACCTAGCTATTCCACTCGCTACAAAAAATTGTCCATTGGGGCAGTTTCCTAGTTATTTTTCTACGGTTTTTGGGGTGCCAAACATTCAGGGTCGTTTTGAGGGCCTAAATGAAAACTTTTGGTGATTCGAGGGACAAATAGTTTCTATTAGAATGCATTTGACCAATCAAAGGTTGTAAATATTAGATATATCTTTCCAAAGCGCTATCCAACGCCCAAATCAGAGATCGTATACAAGAGTTATGACCCCGAGAAGTTGACTGTTCAACTTACCACCTTGGGGCCGTAAACTTTATGACGGTTCATCTTCTAGGGTTATGTTTTGGACTTTTGGGGTTCTCACCCTCATTATTATTATAAATAGGATGCTTTGGCATCATTTTGTATTTAGATTGGCACGGATGAGCGTAGCAACCACATCTCTTCTTAGAGATAGCTGCCACCATTCTAGCAATTGTATTACAGTCTGTTCTATTTCAACAAATTAATAAAATATGTGTTTATTGTATCTTTGTTATCTTTGCAAAATGTCTGTTATTATAACTCTGTATCTTTTCTTTCATTTTGTTCACACATAAATCTGGATCAGTGGTATCAGAGAAATATTCCCTTTGATTGTTTCTCAGTGCATGTCCCCGACAAGGTTCGAGAATAGAGAGTTTGGTCTCGAACTAGTTTCACTTGATCATTCTCACCGTCCCAAATGACCTCCCATGGAAAATGAAAAGAGAGACGACGGAGCAGGAGATCCTATCAAGTTGTTGCTCGTGGAATCCCTTAAGTGACAGAGGAATGAGATGATGGATAGCTTCGCCCAAATCCCTCTACAAATGTCAGCAATAGCAAGTGCATCTTCAACAAGTAGCTGATTCGGGGATGCAAATCCCTTCAAGGTACAAGTTAACTTTGATATTCCTTTATTTGAAGGCAAAATTGATGCAGATTCCCTAGATAATTGGTTGAACATTCTAGAAGGGTATTTCTCTATCCACAATTTTTTCGATAGGGAAAAGATCACCTTTGCTCTCCTTAAATAAGTCCCTCATGTCCAAAATTCGTGAGGTACTTATTGTGAGAAAAACTAATCAGACAAGTCTGGAATGTTTGAAACAAATCCTACTTGGGCCTCTTTCATAGATGACGTTAGAGAACAGTATTAACCTATGGGAAACTATGATGACCAGTACATGAAATGGAACATTCTGCATCAAGAAAGAGACTAGACGGTGTCAGAGTACACCAATAAATTTCATTCCTTGCACATAAAGCTTGGTATCAAGGACTCTGATCAACACCTAATTCTAAAATATTGCAGCGGTCTACATCGGTACATCTAAACTAAGATGGAATTCCTCGACATGTCTTGACTTGGATTTGCCTATTGGTATGCTCTCAAAATTGAGAAATTTTGACAAAATAACAAGCGAGACTCTAGACCTACAAATCCACAACAGAAGCAAGGCAATGGAAACCCTAGCGCTCAGAACACAGCAAAAGGAAATGACAACCAGTCCCTGCCACAAGCAAAGAAGGGGGATGGAAAGGAAAAGAAGGATATCGGTAAGTGGTGTGAATTTCATAAAATCCCTTGGCACAACACTGATGAATGTTGCTCAAAGTAGTCATTAGTGGCCCAGATCAAATCTTCCAAATCAGATCCTAATTCTTATTCCAAACCCAATGCCACAACCACATACAATGGGAGGAAAATCATTGATGAAGACCACACTACCACTATTGCTACCACACATATTCAACTAGAGGATCCTGAAGAGTCAAAGGCAGAGGAGCGCCTCTTCCACTTAAAGAAGTGGGTGAAGGGAATGCCCTTACATTTTGTTGTTGACAACAACAACCAAAAGAACTTGATCTCAGTAGAAGTCATCAAGATATTGGATATTTCGACAACACCACACCCACAACCCTACAAAATTGGATGGCTAATCCAAGGATGAGGTATCTGCATTACTTAACAATGCCTCCTACCATATGGAATCAAGCCTTTCAAAGATGAGGTACCGTGGGATGTGGCCCCACTTGAAGTCTGTGATGTTCTTTTAGGACAAGCATATATGTGCAAGCGTCATGCTGTATATGAGTCACGGCCTCGCAGCATCATTATTACTTTGGGAGGAAAAATCTATCGAATACCAGAGACCGTTGCACCTAACAAAGTATCTCAAGGGAGGAAGATAAGCTCCCACATCAGAAATGTATTCCTCTTAACAATTTCGTCTGAAGGAGAACATAAGATCACAGAGACCTCCACACCCTCTCCATAGGGTGTCTCTGCTCATCAAACACAAGAAGAAGACAGAGCCATTGTTTCCTCATCTATCCAAGTATTGGTATGATGCAAGGCCACGCATTCAAGGTGCTCATCCAGAAAAAAATCATCCATACAACAATTACATCCCTCTCGAGATGTCAAAGAAAGGAAGCCGCTTGACTTCAATAAATTCCGTACCAGGAGATCAAGTCAACACACAGTTCGAGATATGATACGGAATTCAACGCAATGGAGACCATTGCTTCCTAAGGAGGGAGGATTTATCCAGATGGATATCAGTGGCCGCCCACCTATTCCACTAGATGAAAACAATTGTCCATTGTGGCAGTTTCCTAGTTAGTTTTCTATGGGTTTTCGGGTCCCAAACTTTTGGGGCCGTTTTGAGGCCTTAAACAACATTTTTTGGCGATTAGGGGGCCAAATGGTTATCATTAGCATGGATTTTTCCGATCAAAAGTTTTAAAGCTTAGATAGACCTTTTCAACGAGCTATCGAACACACAAATTGAAGATCGTATGAACAAGTTGACCCCGAGAAGTTGACTGTTCAACTTACCACCTTGGGGCTACAAACTTTATGACGGTTCATCTTCTAGGGTTAGATTTTGGAATTTTGGGGTTCTCACCCTCATTATTATTATAAATAGGCCCATTTGGCCTCATTTTGTATTCAGCTTGGCACGGATGAGCGTAGAAACCACATCTCTTCTCAAAGATAGCTACCACCATTCTAGCAATTGTATTACAGTCTGTTCTATTTCCGCAATTTAATAGAATATGTGTTTACTGTATGTCTGTTATCTTTCCAAAATGTCTGTTATTATGACTCTATATATGTTCTTTCATTTCATTCACACATAAATCCTGATCAAGATGCCCAGGTCGGATGAGGCCATGACAGATTCAGTGGCTCTCTTGTATGCATGATTGTACCATACGACTTGATGGAAATGGGAATTGTCAGTCACTCATACATGATTAGAAGGGTAGAGTAGATGTGATCGAGAAGGGATATGCCCAGAAGTGGCCCTGGAGCTTGGGTTGGGGCAGGTTAAGGGACAGAGTTCATCTTCTTATGAGCAAAGAGGCTGAGCTTAGGCATCAAGTGGCTCGTGTGATCGTTGCATAACATCTGCATACCATTGTCGTTTCTCTCTTTGCTACAAGAAGAATACTTGAATTGCGTGTCGGGGAAAGGAAAGCACTTGCTCGCCATAGAGTCATAGATTTCACAGTGTGGTGAAATGACTTCCTCACTGGTATCAGAGTGGCGCAGAGTCTAAGTGGAGTGGTGTGGCAAATTTTAATTGTAGAAAGCAACAACAACGTAGCAAATTTCTATTCGATGAAGGGACGACCATTTTCGCCACAGTGGAAAAAAACCGACTTTGGAGAAGAACGTCTCCAAAGTAATTAACACTTCAACCATATCCATGACTATGCATTAAATTAATACTAGATCGGGCGTTAATAGAAATATAATCCAAATAGCTTCATATCTCTACACATGGAACAATTATGCATTAGGAGGGTGCTAACTAAGCCAACAATTATGCTAAATAACTATAATGTTTCTCCATGTTAAACAAAATTAGAAATCATGTTATAAAACATACACATGCTAAGGATGAAAACATTTACAAACAAAGCTATACCGCCATAGAGGAAGACTCATTATTAATCCTTATAAAATAGTTTATAAGAATGACCATTTGTTCTATTCTGCCAATATAAAACTTGTAAACATGAGCATCAGTTCTATTCCACTTTCACTGATATCAAACAAAGTCTTAAAATGGATTATAGCTATATAGTCATTCAAAAACTAGAGTTATTAGTACACATATCTTATAAATATTTACTTATAAAAAAATGTTTGGAAATGGTGAGATGTTACATAAATGAATGATATTTACTTCTTATAGTGGTAAATGAATCCAAACAATGCCATCATAATAGAGATATTTTTTTTATTGAAAGGTCATTTTTCAAATGATAATAAATATTTTCTACTAATGTATAATAAAAATAATTTATAATAATTTTATAATAATAATAATACCTATAATAAAAATAATAATAATTAATTATTATTATTATGATAAGTATATAAAAATAATTAATAATTGTTAAGGTATATAATAATAATAGCATTAGTATATAAATTTAATAAGATATATAATTAATTGTTTATTAATAATAAAATGGTAGAAAGCAATAATTAAATAGTAACTCTTAAGGTATTGTCACTAAAGTATTTTTTATAAACCTTTCTCCGTTTTGATAAGAAAAAAATGTATGAGTATTAACCTCCATATGATTGGTGGATTTTTTTATGAATCCATGTTATAAGACATGTCTTAACAAATAATTTTATTTTATCAATATAGAAACAATGCATATTTGCTTAAATATTTGTCAATAAGATAGTGTTGTTAATCATAAAAGAATAATGCAAAAATATACATCATTATAGAAAAATAATGAAAAAATATTATTAAATAATGATCAAAGTTATATATATATATTAATTCAAATGCAAACTCCTCATATAAGTGTTGATGCAATTTCTTCAACTCCCTCGCATTGCCATTATCCTTTGGCTCCCCATTATCACTTCTTTGGTAATGAATAATAAAATAAAAATGACTGATGGCTTACATTGTGATACTAACCCACTACCCAATCCTTATATACTCGACAGACTTTCTCTTGGGAGGGGAGCCTGTCCAATGCACACCGTAGGATTTCTTATCCGACGGTGTGCATTGGACAGGCTCCCCTCCCGAGGGAAAGTCTGTCCAGTATATAAGGTACTCCCTACCCACACAAATAATAAAAAAGGGTATTGAATAACGTGGTGAACATGACCTCCCCACACATATATAATATATATTCTAAATATGTTTTTCAATTTTTTTTTTGGTATTATGGACCATGAAACGATAAGTACTACATACATTTAATGTGTGGGCAAAACTGACGAGTTAATTTAAATTTTTTTTGAAGACAAGAGAGCACCACCAGATAGAGTCCTGAGTGGAATCAACGTGGCCCAGGATACCCAGACTCGAACCTCGGTGGGCGACGGACATGTTAACCTGCCAAAGTAAGTTTGGAAACAAAATCCCTGTTCACAAACAGAGGTCGCAATTACGTATCTGAATTAGACGTAAGTCAATGGATGGAATATGGCATTTGTAACAAATTGCTAAGATATTTGAAGGTGTTGATCCGGAGTCCGGACTACAAAAAAGGCTTAAATTGTTATTAGAGCTTTGAGTAAATTATTTATTTTTATGGCTGCAACCGGATAAATTTATAAATCTTGCCAGCTTCGTGCCCTTCACAGCCAATATCTGGCAAGATTTATAAATTTATCCGGTTCCAGCCATAAAAATAAATAATTTACTCAAAGCTGTAATAACAATTTAAGCGTTTTTTGTAGTCCGGCCTCCGGATGAACACCTTCAAATATCTTAGCAATTTGTTACAAATGCCATATTCCATCCATTGACTTACGTCTAATTCGGATACTTAATTGCGACCTCTGGATTTCTGCCGACCTGTTTGTTAAGAAAGCCATAGTATATTTTTTTTACTTGTGCTATTCTCCTTTTGTTAAAAATACCATTTTCCATCCTTTGATCTATCTTTTGTTCAAAAGACGGAGGTGTTTCTTAGAAACGCCTTATTATATTTTTTGACTTTTGTTGTTCTCCTTTTGTTAAAGATACGATATTCGATCCTTGGACCTCTCTGGGTTCTCCTTTTGTTAGAAACGCCACATTCTATTCTGTTAAGGGTCACCCTGATGGCAATGTCTACGGGTTGAAGAATATATGGTATATAAAGTTTCGACTTGATAAAGTTTTTGCTTTTGTAATGCACCTTATTAAATGGTAAATTAAAGTTAGGCTGGATTCGATGTTATGCACGACACAGCTATAATGCAAAAGCAAATTAGGAAAGGCGTTAAATAATGCGAAGGTTTGACGTATTATCTACGCTCAAACAGTTGAGATTCCAATATCATATCGAAACAAAATAAAGATTAGGAATTAGAAACCGAAGGCAATTATGGTCGGGTTGGTTCGTGGCAAGAAGATAATGCCTTTTAAAGTTTATTATATTGTTCCCTAGACCAAATCCTTGGCCTCGATTCACGCCTGGTCACTTTAAGCTTCCTTGCTACATAAGCTCAAATAGCACAATAAGGGAACTCAGCTTGGGAAATCATAAGCTCCAATTTTTAAAATATTGAGGAGAAGATGCTTTCTTTGCATATATATATATTACACTTGACTATCATAGCTAAATCACATAATTAAAGTCAGTGATTTTCCTAAGTGTATATTACTCATGCTTATGTTACAAAGAGGGTTAGTATATTTCTTAATTGAATTATTGATATCAACTAGAGGAGTGAGGTGGCAATGTTTGTTATTGATGTTTATTGATATCAACTAGTAGAGCAGTGAGGTGGCAATGTGCTTTGTTATTGAGGTTGCCACTTGCAATTGTGATAGAAAATATGTTGTAGGTGGAAGGATAAGAAGCCACGGACAAAGGAAGAAAAGAAATTATTAGAGGAGTTGTCTAAAGAGGAGACTTTTTTACTTTTGTTTTAGGCTGGTTTTTACTATTTTTTTTTGCCATGAATCTTCACTGAATTTTCAAAACGTTAAAAAACACTACTAGATCTTACAAAGTGGGGGTGTTTGGGGGTTTTCCTGCCACCTGATTTCATTTCTGAGTTTAAAATTGTCTAGAAATTACAGATTCTGTAGATTAAATTCACCTTCTGTAGATTAAATTCCCCTGATTTCGACAGAAAATCAACGTGAAAGTCAAAAAGTCCCCTAATTAGTCAGCTCCATTGTTAGAAGTGTAGATAAATGGCTATTCTTATTTTGATTAAAGAACTAAAATACTGAGTAATGAAAAATGCAAATGTTTAATAAACATTCATGTAAGTTGTCATATACTAAAATCTTCATGGTAATGATGTTGAAAAGGAAAATGCAAATGTTCAATAAACATTCATGTCAGTTGTCACATACTAAAATCTTCATGGTAATGATGTTGAAAAGGACATGAACAATATCCAAACTAAAATTTGGAATTTTAAATCTTTATCTACTATTTTAATATAGGTTAGTTCATTCTTAGTTGGTTCCGAAACAAACAATTAAATGAACGGTGAGGAAAATCAAATCAAAATCATAAACGAGTAGGATAGAATAACTTATTTGACATGTACGAAGTATAAAATAAGGAGTTAAATTTTTTATTATTATTTAAAATATACATTTGAAAATTTATTTGAAACTTAAATATTCCATTTCAATCTTTATGGGTGGTAAATTTATTATTATTACTATTATAAAGTAGTTGGTATTTTTTAATAATTTTGTTGGTTTACAATTATTTTAATTATGATTTAAGATTTGCATAACTACTTAAGATATATGTGTGTAGTTCAATGTGTGGGTAAAAGCATGTTAATGTGTCTAAGTTTGTGTCTTTTTGTCATCATTAATTTTTATGAAAGCTAATAAATAATAAATATTTGTTCATTAATTTATAAATTCATCAAGCCTTTACTTTAGTAGTGTAATAAAACAAAAGTTTTCATTTTGAATAAGCTTTTATATGGTATTTTTTCCAAAATATATATATATATATATATATATATATATATATATATATATATATTATTAAAATGATATTTATTATTATTTGAAACATCTCATAACTACTCAAAAAATTGAGACCACCAACATCTATATTCATTTATTTTTTAATTTTATTTTTCTTAACCTTTTTTTATAGATACTATAAGATTTATGTATATTTTGTTAGGATATTTAGACACATAGGAGTTAGTTAAGATCAACTTGTATAATATATCTTTTACGAAAAGTGTGTTTCTTTAGTATGCATTTGTATGCATTTGTAAATATTTTAATCCAACGGTTACGATATGTTCTAGAATACAGTGATCTCACGGTTCAACTTCTCTTAGATCATACCTACCATTGATCTGTCGCTTAACAATCGATTGGTCCATGATCTCTATTTAAAGAGCATGGAGGGTCATTGGCTAATTGATCGATTATGAGAAGCCCATGTAACTTTTTTTCTTTTGCATAATAAATTGCTCAAAGTAGCTATTTGGCTCAGGCCGTGGACTGTTTCCCTCTCAAGGGTTTTAACCATGTGACAAACATTGGTGTATTGATCTGTGATCTGTTTGTGTGAGTGGCTGCTCTTGGTGTTCGGTCTTTTGGGAGTACCCTATGTACCTGAACATGGTATCAAAGCATTTATGAAGAGCCGCTTTTGTTTGTGATCAAGATCCAGAACCGGTGTTGCTGAAACTTTGGAAGGGTTTCTAGTTCTGGAGTTTATGCACATTTGTGTCATGTATCAGCTATTCCATTGCGTCCAGACCATTGTTTCCATTCGTAAATAGGTTTGTTTCATTGAAAATTGTTTATGTTTGTTTCAAAAACACCCATTTCGACAAATCTGAAGGTACAATGTTACAGTGATGGATTTGTTTTAATTTTTTTTAAATCACTCATATTTTATTAGTTTTATTGTTAGATGTTTATTATTTTAGTCTCGAACTGTTTCCTTGCCTGGCTGCGTATGCTCTTTGCCATGCACCTTGCGCAATCGCGACAAATCAACAACACAAAGGGAAAAGAAAAATTCATGTCTTCTTGGCTACATATTCTCTTTGTTGTACACCTTGTGTGATCACGGCTAAATAGAAACAACGAGAAAACTTGAAAATGTAGACTTTCTAGGTAAGGTAACCAAGATCTAACCCCATAGCGTGGATTTTTTTTTTTGTTTTTGTTTTTTCGTTTTTTTGTGATTTGCAGAAAAAAAATGCAAGCACGGATAATGAGAGAAGAGTAAAAAAAGAAAAACCCCTTCTTTCCATTATTTTATGTACCTTTTAAACTTAGCTCACTTGGTTCAAAGTTGTTTTATTCCTTAATAGGTCTTGAGTTCATGTCTTATTAAGCTACTTTTTAGTGCATGTAATTTCTATTTTCAAGTTTTTAAGTTACTTCATTGTAAAAGTGCATCTTATTTAAATAAAATAAACTAAAAAGTGAGTGAGTTAATTCTTTTAATTTATTGCCACACTATTTAAAGTAACATTATTGTAAAAGTGAACATTACTTATTTTACAAAAGTGATTCACTTAAAAACAACTTTATTATAAAGTGATTGTCAAAGGTTGATCTTGGCAAGAGGGGGTTCTTTTTCTTAGTTGGTCAAGTTAATATCTATCATGTCGCTATTGGGGACAACTTCAACATTTTCTTTGATCAAGCATAACTTCATCATTCAGAATCTGTTTTTAGTGCCGTATTTTTTAAAACAACCTCATTTTTCGATCTATTTGCATCCAGGCAGTTAGTTTCTATTCTTTTAGCCATTATTTTCAAGTATTGCTACCCCTTCTGATATTATAATTATCAGTTCTAACTATTTCTCATGAAAATATCGTATGGAGGATGTTCTAAGAAGTAGGGGACTTTTCAGAATTACCTCAGGGAAAGAAACAAAACCCACTGATGATGAGAAGAAAATAAAATGGGCAAATAGATGTGATGAAGTTCTTGGATTGATTGGGATTTCAATCTCTACTAATTTGTGATTCCACATATCTGAAATTGATGAAACTAATAAACCCTAGGAAAAGTTGGAATCTGTGTTTTGGTAAACACGATGAAATCCGAGGTCATCAACTTGAGAACGAGTTGATTTCTTTGAATCCAAGTGATTTTTCATGCATTCAAGACTATTTATCTAAGTATAAAACTTTTACACTCTTATGTGAAGAATGCAAGATTAAGAAAGAAGGAAAACAATGTATTTATCATATTCTTTCCAAACTTGGGCCTGCATATTCTATTTTTGTATCTACATTTTACTCCATGAAAGAATCCTTAACTACAGCTAGTTATAAAGAGCTTAGTCTTGAATCCTTTTGTGATTCCTTAATTAGAGAGAAAGATAAGCTCATTCATCTTGGAATAATTAACAATGCAGATACATCTGGGAAAACATTATTGTCCAAACAGAAAGAAAAGTCCAAGCCTCCCAAGAAACATAATTTTTCCAATAATAAGCCAAAGAAGGGTCCAAAACCCTCTGAGTCAGCTCCTTCTTTAAAAAATGACAAAGGATCCAAGACAAAAGGAAAGAAGACTAAGCGTCATTGCAATTTTGTGGGAAATATAATCACGATGAATCTAAGTGTTTCAAGAAGATGGAAGCCATGGAAGCAACAATGAAGAAGCACCACATCAGCCTAGATTCGTCTTTAAAATCTACCTATCATGGGCATGCACTTTGTGCTTCTGGTTACTCTTATAGTGCATCTTCTTCTTCTACTTCAAATGAATGGCTCATTGATTCTGCAGCATCTTGTCATATGGCTAAGGATCAAACCATATTTTCTACTATGCATGAATGTAACACCAAACAAATATTTGTTGGTGATGATAGATCTCTAAGTGTTGTAGGATCTAGAACAATTTTAGTAGAAAATGGTCATTTCAGTGATGTACTATGTGTTCCAAAAATTTCTTGCAATTTGTTATCAGTCTGTCAAATTACTCATTTGGGTGAAGGTAAAACTATGATGTTTACACCTCACCAAGTTGTAATCAAGGATTTTAAAAATTCTCAAAATGTCCTTGCTACTGGAATTATTGATGATATTACTAGGTTGTACAAATTTAAGAACTTTGGGTCATCACCTTTTCCTTCAGTTTTTGTTGCTCATAGCGATAAGTTGAGCAAACTTTGGCATGAGCGATTTGGTCACTTAAATTATTGCTCATTGCAACAACTATGTAAAGACAATATGGTGACTGGTCTTCTGATGATATCTGCACGGATGGTGTTTGTTTCGGTTGTGTACTCAGAAAACATCACCGTGATAGTTTTGACAAACGCGCCTCTTGGCACGCCTCGGTTCCCTTAGAGCTTGTGCATAGTGACTTGTGTGGTCCTCTTCTATCTGCTTCATTTTCTGGTTTCAAATATTTCTTAACCTTCATTGATGACTACTCCAGACGCACTTGGGTTTACTTCTTAAAACTTAAGAGTGAATTATTTAACATGTTATTGGCCTACGAGGACCTAGTTGAAAACCAATCTGGTCATCATATTATTAAGTTAAGATCTGACAATGGAGGAGAATATGTTAACAAAAAGTTCACTACTTTCTGCACTGAACAAGGAATAAAAAAACAACACATTGTTCCATATACACCACAAAAAAATGGTGTAGCTGAATGAAAAAAACCACACTTTAAAAGAAACTGCTAATTGCATGATCCAATCTAAGGGACTAAGTCTTCAATTTTAGGCTAAGGCCATAAATTGTGCAAATTACATAGTTAATCGCACACCCACTAAAGTTTTACAAGGTATAACACTGGAAGAAGCATGGAGTAAAATTAAACCAGATGTAAGTCACTTCTGTGTGTTTGGTTGTGAAGCATGGGCTCACATTCCGGATGAAAAACGGAAATCATTACAGCCTAAAAGTGAAAAGTGCATATTTGTTGGATATTCTAAAGATGTAAAAGGTTATAGAATTCTTCAGCCACATTCTCGTTATATAATCATTAGAAGAGATGTTAAATTTGGCGAAAATCTCTTGGCCTGTGAGCCTAACTTGGCAAGTGTGCCATCTTTAGCCTATGAGCCTGATTCGACGATTGTGCCTTCTTCTTATTTTTCTTCTAACTTCCTTAACAAGTTTCCAAATCCAGTTTCTGATGATGACAATGAGGATGAAAATCCACTCTTCCTGCTCATGTTCCTCCAATTGCACCAGCACCAATGCTTCCTCGATTAGGATATAGCTTTGGATGAAGAATATCGTTTCTTAACTTCAGATCTTGTTCCTGTTCAAAAACAAAGAAAACTTTTCATATGTAAACAAATCTATATAACTAATTATGCATCAAATGGAAGTGTTGAAATACTTAAGGCAAGGTTAGTTGCCAAAGGTTTTTCCCAAGTTGAAGGGATTGACTACAATAAAACCTTTACCCTTGTTGCAAAAATTAACTCCATCTAGCTTATTCTTTCCCTTGCAGCCTTACATAACTGGGAAGTCCAACAAATGGATGTCAAGTCTTCCTTCTTACATGGTGATTTATAGGAGGAAATTTACATGGAACAACCTCATGGATATGTTCAGAATAACTCTAGCCTTGTATGTTGCCATAAGAAATCCTTATATGGCCTTAAGCGAGCTCCTAGAGCTTGGTATGCAAAAATGGATAGCTTTCTCCTTGACACTTGTTTTTCTAGACCCCAATGTCTATACTAAGAAGGTAGGAAACCATCTCATCATACTTGTTCTTTATGTTGATGATATTATTCTTACTCATAGTGACCCTAAACTTTTAACCCATGTGAAATCCAGTCTTAAGAAAAAATTTTAAATGCCAAACTTAGGACATTTGTATTATTTTCTTAGTCTCCAAGTCTTGCAAACCGAAGAAGGATTGTTTCTTTCCCAGTCTAAGTATGCTTGTCACCTTCTTCGTCGCTTTCACATGGAATATTGTAAGGAAGCCCCTTCTTCCTTCCAGCCTGGAGTCAAACATTCTGCCACTTATACTTTCCCTAAAGTAGATTCCACCTTGTATTGACATCTTGTTGGTAGTATCTTATACTTGAATCATTCCCATCACGACCTTTACTTTGGTGTTGGTTGTGTTGCCCAGTATATGAAAAAACCTCATGCAAGTCACTTAAAAGCAACAAAAAGAATACTTCGATATGTTTGAGGTACAATTCAGTTTGGGATTTAGTACAGTACGGGGGGGGGGGGACCTTTGTTGGTTGGTTTCACTGATTCAGATTGGGCCAACAATCCTGATGATTGAAAGTATACTGCAGGTTATGTTTTCAGTCTGGGATCTAGACCTATCACTTGGGCTTGTAAGAAACAACAAGGTCTTTATCTTTCTTCAGCAGAAGTAGAATATCGTGCTGGAGATAATGTCAGTCAGGAAGCTTTATGGCTTCGATAGATCCTTTTATAGTTTGGATTCGAGCAGTAGCATCCTACTCCACTTTGGTGCGACAATCAAAGTGCCATCAAGCTTGCCAAAGATCTAGTTCTACATCAACGTAGAAAACACATTGAGGTACACATGCACTTCATCAGAAATATTGTTAATGATCATGTTCTGGAAATGCTCTACTGCCCTACAAATTATCAAGTTGCGTACATCTTCACCAAGTCTCTTACAGAAGCGAAGTTTTTTAAAATTCGATCTATGTTAAGAGTTTTGGAATGTGTCCTTAAGGGGGGGATAGGATCTAATGCCTCCTTCGTTATCCTAATAGTGTCACTTTTGTAAATCCTTCAATCCTATCCCAAGTTGTTTTTAAGGGGGGATGTTAGGATATTTACACACTTAGGAGTTAGTTAAGATCAACTTGTGTAATATATCCGTTAGGAAAAGTGTTTGTTTAGTATGCATTAGTATGCATTTGTAAATATTCTAATCTGACGATCATGATATGTTCTAGACATACAGTGATCTGACGGTTCAAATTCTCTTAGATCATACCTACCATTGATCTATGCCTTAACACCCGATTGGTCCATGATCTCTATTTAAAGAGCATGGAGGATCCTTGGCTAGTTTATCAATTATGAGAAGTTCATGTAAATTTATTTCTTTTGCATAATAAACTGCTCGAAGTAGCTATTTGGCTGGGGCCATCAACTATTTCCCTCTCAAGGGTTTTAACCATGTCACAAACATTGGTATATTGATCTGTGATCGGTTTGTGTGAGTGGCTGCTCTTGGTGTTCGGCCTATTTATAGAGAGACACTTTACATTGATTATACCTTGATTTGTGTGATTTGAATCATATTTCACACTACCATGATTTTACCTTGCTATGGGTCATATTTCACATTACCATTATTAAATCTCTATTGTTCCATACGTCAAGTAGGATACATCTGTCACATGGCATGGCATTATTGAGTTGTTATGTTCAAATATTATATTGATTCTCACCTTATAAAACAAGTGGTTCCACCTCGCTACATTTTAAAGCAGCTGACCCCTTGTACAAGGGGAAAATGAGATGAACATCATTTGTACAACCTTTGGACGACAACAATTCACTTAACATTTAATATTTTTTTACAAAATTAAGAAATTAATAAATGATTTTTGAACTATGCATAACTTTGGTCAAATTAAAAATTAAAAATTAAGAAGTTTATTAATGTTCCTCTATTTTTACTATATACCTCCGGCTACGAAATTAATAAATGAATTGTCAACTATGCACAACCTTGGTGAAATTCAAAAATAAAAATTAAGAAATTTACTAATGTACATTTATTTTTACTATATATCTCAGGCTCACGACATAATAATATTAAATTATCTATAATATTTAAATTATTAATATCAATAATATTAAACTATTTATCATATTTTATTATGGTTGAACATCGTTAATCATTAATGGTCATATTTGAATAAGAATTTGGATATAATTGATGGTGACAATAGTTGACCATTGTTAACTATGGTTAACCATGGTGAATGGTTGTTGGATGTCTTTAACCATAGTCTACCAAGTTTGACTATAGTTGTTTCTAATTTCACCATGCTTGACTAGGTTTAAGGATGGTTCATTTTGTTTTACCATGTTTGAATTTATTTAAAGAGTGTTGACCATCGTCAACTTTTGTTAACAATATTTAAATTTAAATATACATGGTTCAATTCAATAAATTAAATGATCATTGAATACGATTCAATCTTTGACCATCGTTGATGGTGAATGAAGTTTGGTCAAAGTAAACTATGATTTACTATTATTAGACCATGATTGACTATTATTATGATTGACTATTCTTAACATTGATTAACCATGTTGACTTTAGTGAAACATGATTTATTATGTGTACTTTGGTTAACTAACGTTGAACATGTTTGGCCATGGTTGATAATGAATGGCAAGTTTAACCATAGTTAGCATGGTTCATTATTATTTGTCTTAGTTGAATTTAGTTAATCATGGTTTACTTTAGTGGAATATAGTAGACTATGGTTGACTTTACAAAACCACAATTAGCTATGGTTGAGTTTTGTTAGATAAGAATTACCATGTTTTACCATTGTTGACCATTATTGGTGCTGATAAAATGATGCTTGAGTAAGTTTGACAAAAGTTAACCATGATTAATTACTTTAGATCGTGGTTGACTTTAATGAACTATGATTGTTTATGGTAAAATTTTGTTAACCATGGTTGAATTTAGTAAAACATGGTTTACTAGTTTTGAATTTTGTTAGTTAGCTTTGACCATTTTTAACCATTATTACCAATGGTTGACAATGGATGATAAATGAAATTTTACTATGTTTAATTATAGTTAACCATGGTTATTTATTATAACCATGGATGAATTTTACTAAATTATGGTTGAATTTGAAACAATGTTTGACTTTAGATTACCATGGTTAACATTATTTAGGAATGGATAAATATTGTTAATTTAGTTAGCTAAGGTTGTAACACACCCAAGATTTGTACATAATTTATTTTTTACATGTGTTATTTTTGTCTTTGCTTTAACAGCATGCAAAATTTATTTTACTGTTGATTCTAATATTTGATATCATGTTGTTTATGAGAGAAAACTTTGATGACAAAGGTGGTCAGTTCCTTTGGAACCTTTAGCCACGCTCCTTTAGCTGATGTTTTTTAATTAACTCTCTTTATTTAAAAGTTGTCTTTAAGTTAGGCTAGCCTAGAATAAGGCGTGGGAGGTTGTACTTGTCTTGACCTATCCTCTCATTTAACTTAAAAGTGTTGTTTATAAGGCTTGGCCTTATCACAGATGTATGAACCACCCCTAAGTATGAGACTTAGGGTTTTTGCAAGCATGTTTGCGATGCAGATATTTATTGGTTTGAAAATAATGACGAGGTTAATTAACCAAGGAAACACAATCTCGTTTAATGTATTTGAAGAGGCCCTAGACCCAGTGTGGCATAATTATTATCATGCATGTGTTATGGATGTTCATGGTTTTTAGCTCTATCACTTACATGGTTATACTCTTCAAAAACCTCAGACGATATCAGATCCTACTTCAATTTAATTGCGAGTTTGATTATATCGGAGACCATTCATGAGTCAAACCGGCCATATCTGTAATGTTCATAAAATTCATAAATAAATAAATAAAAATTGTAGGATACTAAAGTGCTATATCTTAAGGACATCTTTATTTTTAATGTAAAATAAAAACTTGTTCGGAGAACTATGTCTAAGTTTTTTCTATTGTTTTTTTGTGTGTTTTTCCTGTATGATGATGATCTCTACATAGTTCTACTCTATAGTTCGATGGGATTGTAATTTAATTGACTTGTATATTTTATTTATTGACGATGTCCATCATTACTTTGTTTAATGTATTACTTTCATTTTACGTGTATTGTGTTATTTATTTGTTCATTGTGAAGAGGTTGACTTGACTCTGTATGTCAAGCGATGGGGCGCGGGGTTTAATTTCCTTTAATTCTTCACTTGGAAAGGTAGTTTCCTATGCTACAGGGTTTACTTAGTTCATTATGAACTAATGCATGCGTTAATATTTACCTGCAGGTGACTTTGCTTGCGAACCTAGGCTTACGAACGTGATGGAACAAAATCCTAGTATCTATAGTTATTGAAACAAAAAGAATGCTATTCCTATGTTCAAAGATAAAAGAGTTCAAAGGGTCCTAAGCCTAACTCATACCTTGTAACTATGGTATAGGGGGTTATACCTTCGATAATACTATATACATCTTTTATTTTATAAACTATTGTTATGAGGATTTAAAACCTTGTTTATAAGTCCTTTATGCTTTATATGATTGTGGAGGGATATGTTATTGCATACATATGCACATAAACTATATCATAAAATGTTGGAGGCTTATCGGAGGTTTTAAAATTTTTTATGGAAATAGTTTGAAGCCAAACTATATGCTTGTGGGTTTCGATCTAGATGAAGGTGGAAGTGAGGTTGGCATATTGAATGCACCTCGTAATGCGTAGGTTGCTTTCCTTATGAACTTTGTTAGGGTTTAGTGGGTAATTTCTTTTGGACTTTGTTTGTTTTGGAAGGAGGTCTTATGCTCCAGGTGGGAGCTGCGCATACCATGCAAAGAAACCATTTTTCACATGAGAACGTTAGTAGGTATGCCATTGTTCTATATCATTTAGCCTTTTAAATTGATTTATTTTTACAGTGGTTGCATACTTCTAACAATGCTTTGGTTTTGTTGTTTTGCAGGTTTCGGTAGCATGGGTAGTCTTCGTTTAAAGGAAGATATTTTGGGTTTCCTATGCAACTGTCTCGAGTAAGCCCCACGTATAGAAAAGTGCTATACTATAAGATCCTCAATTTTGACCTAACACTTATGGGAATAAGCCCTATTGATTATGATGTTACTTTGATTTTTTATTTTGATATATTGGATCTAAGACCCCACTGCATATGAACATCATTATTTGTTTGATATATTGGGCGTAAGCCGGTTACCTATGTTTTATGTGTTGGGAGTGGACCTTGAAGCACATGATGGATGAGCTATTTTGTGTGTTGGCTAGACTGGCACAGAGGTATTCTCGTTGTCATTAATGGAAATACAGTTTCATATCAGAAAGATAGAAGCACAAGCTTGAAAAATATGCATGCAGAGTTGGTGAATAGAGATGGTAAAATGGCTATTAAAGTGACCAATGAATTTTTGGTTTCGTGCAACAATGGCGGGTGGCTTCTAGTTTGAATATCGAAACTTCTTTCGATTATTCTTTATCTTGTTACCACTATTGGTTCCCGATTTTTGAGCCGCTACGCCAGATTGTTCCTGACTTCCGACCCGCTACAATGAATGGTTCCTGACTTTTGAGCCACTACGACGAAGGTGGTTCCCGACTTTCGAGCCTCTACGGGGAAGGTGGTTCCTGAATTTCGAGCCGCTACGATGAAGGTGGTTTCTGACTTTCAAGCCACTATGGAAAAGGTGGTTCTCGACTTTCGAGCCACTACGATGGATGGTTCTTGACTTCCAAGCCGCTACAGCGGATGGCTCCTGACTTTTGAGCCGGTACGAAGGATGGTTCCCAATGTTCGAGTTGATACAATGGATGGTGCTATGGCGTATGGTTCTACAACGGATGAGCCGCTACGGTGGAGGGCTTATTGTTTTTGAGCCACGACAATGGGAGAATTTCTCAGTTTGAATGTCGGGTAAACTCTCGATGTTTTTTGTTCTGCTACAGTGGATGGATTCTCAAGTTCATGGTTGCTACGTCAATTGATTTTTTTGTGTCTTTATTGTTGAAGTAGGAGGTTGGCTTACACAGCCTAAGAACGACGTCGTGTGGTGGTGCAAAGGAATTGGGTGAAGCACATAAAGGATTAACACATGAATAAAAGTAAAAAATGTTATGTGTATAATATAACGGTTGTTGTTACTTCATTATTTTTTAGTTATATAAATATAATTGATTCTTGATCAGGGTTACGAAGCATTGGGAAGCTGAAGCAGCTCGGTGGGTGGTGTATAAAAGTGAGTTGAAGTGATCTGAGTTAGAGTGGCTGTGAAGAGGATATACTAAAATTTACAAGTGTAGAAGAATGATTGAAATAAGAAATAGAGAGAAGAATAGAAGACCGAGGATGCATAAAGCTAAGACGAAGAAATGAAAGAACTAGCGAATGTGTAGCAGAGGAAGAACTAATGAAGAGTAAAGATAAAGAAAACTAGAAGAAGAATAAATACAAATGCCGAGTATAAAAGAAAAGAGAAGGTGAAAATATAGAAGTAGAATGAAAGCAGAGCAGAAGAAAAAAACATAAATGAAGTGGTGAGCATCGTTATATCTGTATCATTGTATTGTATTGATTTAAAGTAATTCTAGCAAAACAAGGTGGTAGGGAGGTTCTAGAGGGGATTTTTGTCATCAAGATTCAGTGGGTGCTAGAGAAATTTCAGAGATGGCACTCTCTACAAGTTGGTGTTTGTAAATCATAGGTTGTAGACTCATTAGAGTAAGAGCTCAAAGGAAGAGAAGATGTACAGAAGTTGAAGCTTTCCTAACATTCTATGAAGAAGAGGTTTTTCTGTTTATGGGTTTCCTCATGAAATTTGCATCTCTATGTACTTTATGTGATTGAATGTTGATGGTTTGATTTACATATTAAATCTGCTGTAACAAAGTTTCTCCTAGAAAAGAATTAACATAGAATATTGACTGTCATAAAACATCAAGGATGAAAGTTTTAAAATTGTATAAAATTGTTTAAGCACAGAAAATAATTGATTCACCCCTCCTGCTCACTTATTTGAACACTTTCAACAATTGGTATCAGAGGCAGTTCCTTTAGTCTAAGGAAGATATGATAATATTAAACATGAAAAGTCATGAAGGTTCAACCAATAAACTTTCCCGTATTTGATGGAACAAATTTTTCATTTTGGAAAGTTAGAATGAGAAAATACCTAATGTCTTTAGGTGTTGATGTTTGGGAAGCGGTAGAAATTGGATATACGAAACCTATTGTCCTAGATTCCAAAGATGATAAGCTAAAGTTTAGTTTTAATGCAAAAGAAATGAATTCTATGCTGAGTGGTATTTCAGAAGCTGAGTTTGTAAAGGTAATGCATTTTGAATCTGCAAAAGAAATGTGGGATAAACTATTTAGTAGCTATGAAGGAAATGAAAAAGTAAAAGATGCCAAACTTCAGACTTACAGACTTAAATTTGAACAACTAAAAATGAATAAGGATGATATTGTTAGTAAATATTTTTTAAGATTTGAAGAGCTTGTGAATGCCATGAAGGGTCTTGGTGAAAAGATTGGTGAAGCTCCTCTTGTTCAAAATATTTTGAGATATCTGCCTGATAAGTTCAATCCAAAAGTTTATGCAATAGAAGAAATTAATGATCTAAAAACCTTATCTATTGACCAAATTCTAGGAAATTTAACTACCTATGAAATGAGGATCAATGAAGATAAATATAGCATTAGAGAAGCTTATTTTAAGGCAGACAAAACATATAGATTCTGAAATAGAAGAGATTGAGGAAAAATTTGTAAGAAGATTGAAATATGGATCAGAAAAATATAAAGGGAAGTTTCCTTTTAAATGTTTTAACTGTGGTAAGGTAGGACACTTTGCATCTAAATGCCCTTATAAGGAAAAATTTCAAAATTATGTTGATGAAGAGAAACACACATTTAAGAGATAGAATAAAGATAATAAGTATAGAAAGAAAAGTTTGTGTGCAAATGAAGTTGATCCCTAAAAAGTTACAGATAGTGAGCAGGGTATTTTTTAATGATTCTAATGTTATACTTAAGTATAGTATTCTAGGAGATTGTTCTAGAGTGAAGAACATGTTTAGAGATAGGTAGGTGAATATTACATATAAAACATAAAATTAACATTGAAATGTATAAATTTTGGCGAATATTATGATAAAAAAATATTTTATGTAAATATAGACTATATTAGACACCAAATAGAGAAATTATTTTTTGAAAAAAAAATCCAAAAAATAGCCAATTGGTGAAATTTCTCCACTAAAAATTACCCTGACACTGAGTCATCTTGTGAAGATAAAATGAATGATTTTATGCTTATGGCCATAGAATATCTTGAAGGTGAATATGCTGAAAGTGATATGAATGAAGAAGATGCTATAGTTGATATGCAAGGTGATTTTATTAGTGCATTGGAATAAATTGACACACTCAGACTAAATAAGAGAAAACAAAAACAATTGTTGATGCAGTATGAAAAGAATGTTAAAGAACCTAGTGGAGAGTGTATATTGTTAAAGGTATAACTAGAAGAAGCAAAAGAAATAAGTGATTTTCTAAAATAACATTTGTCACAGAAAAAGATTAGACGCGAAGAATTGGAGGAAGAAGTAGTGAAATTCAGGAAAGAATACGAGAAATTCCAATCTCTCTATCATCAAAACTTGTCGAGTATTGAAGATTCAGAAGAACTAAATAACATCTTGAGTAAGCGAAGATATCTTTTGATGAAGACTAGTCTAGGTTATGAACAAGGTACAAGTAGAAGTCAATCAGAAAACAAGGAAACAACTAAAGTGATTAACTTTCAAAACAACAATCAGTCAGAGTACACAAAGTCAAAAAATTTCATCAAAGCTGAAGAAAATAAAAATAACAGTGAAGTCAAACTAATGAGTGGTAAATATGATATAGCTACAGGAACATATAACCATGTTCTCCACTCAAGAAAGCATGAAGAAGAGATTAAAAACAGAATGACAAGGCAATTTATTCCAAGAAGACAGTAAAGATTCAGGTACCAAATCTTTTTCAATGGCTATTGTTACTGAATTTGGCCATAAAGCTGCAAGTTGTTTTTTTAACTTTAGAAACATACAATGGAGAATGTTTAGCAATAGCCAAATTATACAACATAGAGTGAAACAATCAACAAGAAAACAAGAGCATCATTCTACTCTATCTCCAACTAGAATAAGAGCTCATGCTAGAAATATCAATTCTTTTGAGATTTTGTATAATAAGCTAAAATGTTATATTCATCATAATTTTGGACACAAGGCCACAGAATGTTCTTTAAAGAATTATGAATCATATTCAAGAGCATATTATTCATTTAAAAAGAAAAAAGTATGGAAGAAGAAAGAAAACAACCAGTGTGGGTTAGGGCTTTCTGCTAAAAAAAAAAAAGGACCCCTGGTATATTGACAGTGGCCATTCCAAACACATGACTTGGGATAAAAGTAAATTTATTTCTCTGAGCGAACACAAATCAGGAAATGTAACTTTTGGAAATGATGGTCCAGGGAAAATCAAAGGTAAAGGATTGGTAAGCCTGAATTGTGGTAAAGGGAAAGCTCAAGATGTATTGTTTGTAGATGGCATGAAGCATAATCTTCTTAGTGTTAGTCAAGTATGTGATAGAGGATGTGAATTTGTTTTCGATGATAAAGAGTGCAAAATAAAATCTGTATATTTAGGACAATTGGTTGCTAAAGGTATAAAAATAGAAAACAATGTCTATGTTTTGAAAGAAGATAAGGAAGAATGCCATCTAAGAAAGTATGATGAGAGTTGGATATGGCATAGAAGACTTGGACATTTGAATTTGATCATTTAATCAATATTAGAAACAATGGAAAATTGACTCGAAGACAATTTAAATACAAGAGATTTACATCAATAGATAAACCTTTTCAATTAGTCCATGTGGATTTATGCGTACCATCAAGAAAGGAAGGCACAAGAAAAGAAAACTATTTTATGATGGTTATTGATGATTATTCTAGAGTAACATGGGTTGCTTTTCTGAAATAAAAATATGAAGCATTTGAAAAATTCATAGAATTTAAGGCTCTGACCTAGAATCAAACAAGAAAAATATTAAAAGAATCAAGATCTTATAGAGGATGAGAGTTATGTTCAAAGGACTTCAAAGAATTCTGTGATGAACAAGGAATCAAAAGAGAATATACAATTCCAGGGACTCCACAGCAAAATGAAGTAGTTGAGAGATAGAATAGATTAGTTCAACAGATGTCAAGGTCAATGATTAATGAAATAAATATTTCTCAAACATTTTGGGTAGAGGAAATTCACACATTTGTTTATATACTTACTAAAGCTCACTTATGTCCAAACAATGATAAAACTCCTGATGAATTGTGGTTTCAGAGGCATGCTTCAATCAAGCACTTTAAATTATTTGGAAGTACATGTTATATAAAAAAAATGATGAACATCTTGGAAAATATGATGATAGGGAGGATGAAGGTATTTTTTGGGGGTATGCCATAAATAGTAAAGTATACAGATGCTATAACAAGACGTTACATAAAATTTCTGATATCATTTACATTAAATTTGATGAAGGTATTCTTGTAAAAGACACTCGGATATGCAGTGTCGAATCAAATATAGAGTATATGAATGAAGATGAAGAAGAATAGTTCCAAGAATTAGAAAAGGAAGACTCTGAGTCAGATAATGAAGGTACAAATTCAAAACAACAATCACCAAAAATCCCTTCAAGAATTATTCAAAAAATCATCTTGAAAGTCAAATTATTGGTAATAAGAATGAAGGTGTAAAAACAAGAAGAGATTTACTCAAGGATTTCGAACAGTGTCACATTTCCTTTCTATCTATAATAGAACCCAAGAATTTTTATGAATCTAGTGAAGATGAAGATTGGATAAAGCCATGAATGAAGAGCTTGATGAAATTGAAAAGAATAATACTTGGGAACTTGTTCCTAGACCAACCAAAATGAATGTGATTTCTTCCAAATGGGTGTTTAAAAATAAAATGAATGAACAAGGACAAATTGTGAGGAATAAATATAGATTGGTCTATAAACGGTATGCTCAAATCGAAGGAAACTATTTTGATGAAACCTTTGCACCTCTGGAAATAATGGAAGATATCAAAATGTTTCGTGCTTATGCCTAACACAAGAATTTCAAAAATTATCAAATGGATGTCAAGTGAGCATTCCTCAATGGAGATCTAGAAGAAGAAGTTTATATGGAACAACTTGAAGGATTCTCACTAACAGACAATCCTGATTATATATGCAAACTAAAGAAGGATTTGTATGGATTGAAACAAGCACCAAGAGCCTGGTACTATAGATTAGACAAATATTTCCAAGAAAAAGAATTCAAAAAAGGCACTATTAATAGTAATATGTACATCAAAATAGAAGGTGATGACTTATTAGTTGTTTTGGTTTATGTTGATGATATTATATTTGGATGTACTAATGATTCTTTTATTCAATGGTTTGCTAATGCCATGCAATCTAAGTTTGAAATTTCCATGATTGGAGAACTGCCATATTTTCTTAGTTTTGAAATCACTAAGAGTTCTGAAGGTCTATTTTGGAATGTCCCCAAAAATTAAAAATTAAAAAATAATTATTAGGCTAGTAAAAACTACCTATGCAGAAAATTATTTGTCTTGTGGAAATAGATCATACACTACATGTACCACTGCTTAGTCTTAAGTTGTTCTTACATTCTGTCATTTAATTTCTATCAAAATTTTTAATGTATTTCACTTAAGATGTCATGGATTTGATTACTACTTCATTCTTATGCTTATACATTGTCATTTATGTGTTGTGCTTGGTTGTATACTTTGATCATTTTGCATAGTCTTATTTGTTATTTATGTGGTTCTAACTTAGCTCTGTTTGTGAAAATAAGTGGGCAAAGTGGCGGGACCTGTTCTCCCATGATGGTAAGAGAGGTAAAGTGTTCACTTGAATAGCAGGCTTACTTAGTTCTTCGAACTAAGGCACCTCTTTTATTTCATATGCAGATCATACTTCGCAACAGAGACTTGCTTCTAAGGAGTGTTGCAAGTGTTGTTCATTAATGCACCTGCTATTCATTACTATGCTTCATTACAGACTCAAATTATAACAAGGTAATTACTACTTTCATTATTTATGTAACGTAGTTAAATTATCTATTCTATACTTTCATTATGTATTTAAATTTCATGTCTATTTTATTACAGTTACTAACATAGCTCTTGTTTTTATTGGCAGGTTATAACTTGGCTTAAAAAAATAAAACTTGGGTCTTATGATATCATTGATACCATGGAATATTTCATTTGCCATGGTTACTAAGAATTAAGCTTAGGGATGACGCTTTGTATTAAGGATTTAAGCCTAATGTTTAAATGTTACAAATCCTATGTTCTACTTGGCACATGGTGCAAGGACTTTGGGTTGGCGCATAATATTACCTAGCCTAAACATTACACTATTCATTATATTGTAATATACGATGTGTTTATACGTTGGGGTGGCGAGTTTATAATATAAGGTTTGAATCTTATGCGATGGGGTTTAAGGTATCACATGGAATGGAGACCAGTGTTAACGAATCATTTGCAAACTATAGGAATGTGGGTTTTAGTTTGACAGTGGACACAATACTGGTGCCATTAATGCTCCTTAGGGATCATGGTAGACCCAACACAGGGTTTGGCTCTCACGATGGTTGTCATTTTTCTTAGTTGTTTGTTGATTTTGGTCTTGGATTTGCACAAGAGATGAAGTCAACACCCTCATTTGGGAAGCTAAGCATTGTTGGTTCGATGACATCATTGATGTTTATCTCATTTCTTATAAACAGTCCATACTTTTCATCCTTGTTTTGTTTGGTGGTTTGCAGGTGCCAAGGTTGGCAGAGAGCAGCATGGCTCTAGGCTTCATCGTTGTTTCATAGGTGGTGCCAAAGCATAAGGTAAGCCTGCCATACAATCCTATGCTTGTATCTCTCAGCCTTTCCGCATTTTCGTCTTCGTTCGCTTGGTTTGTGGACTCTCTGTGGGGTTTTGATGTGCCTTCAGGCCCGTGTTAACAGACTTGGGTTTTTATGTTTTGTGAGGCATTTTGGTCATTGAGCGAATTTTAATGCCCTTACAGGATCTGTTTATATATCATGCTATTGTAATTCATCTTTTGGAATTTGGGGCTTTATGCCTGGGCAGCATCATTTCTTCCAATGGTGCCATAACTCTTGGCATGGCTGGATAAATACTTGACTTGCATTAATGGATTTCCTGTACATAATATATATTGTGTTTGATAAAATGGCAATGGTATCTACATTTATTGGGTATATGTTGAATTTATGCCGCACTATTAATTATTGCAGTGGGTGAAATGAGGCATTCACCTTCATTGATGGACTATGTATTAAGTTTTCATTTAGTTGTAGATCATTCTCAACGTTTTGGGTTGAGGTCTTGCCATGAGTGGCATGAGCCTTTCCCAAAGTGTCTCCGATAACTCAATATGGTTGCATTACTATCATTAATTCATTCATTAGTATATAATATGGATTGTGAAGGAGCTAGGTGTGTAAAACCATGATGGCCTTCATCATTGTATACTGACTTTTAAGGAACTGTGTGTTTTAATTAATTTGACCATGGTTGTCATTACTATGCAGAAAAGAGCTTAAGTCTTATGACTTAGCTATAGTGTAATTGTTTGTTATTAAAAGTATTGGGTTTATTAATGATGTAGCCCATATACGTTTTATGTATAGCATGGCCTTAGTAAACAAAAACCCACAGGGTTCAATCCTATTCGTAGTTGTTGTAACAAGTTGTATTTTTATATCGGAATGTGACTTAAGGATTGGATGCCCATAGGATTCGAATCGTGTTCACCTTTGAAATTACTTTGGACTGTATTGAGATTTTGATATGGTTTATAATATGGAAACGATTCCTATTTATGAATTTATATTGTGGTTTTTAATATGATGGTTTCGTGTTTATGTAAATGATTACTGTGTAGTATTTTACGTGGTGGTTTATTAATCTTGTGAATTGTATTTTGTAACCCACAGGGGTCGATACTGCGACCTCTTGATAACTTAGGGTTTAATTTAATGGTTGAAATGTTTTAAATGGATAATATTTATGTGATGTTTGTGAGTAGTATTACGTAGGAATTAATGATTTATGGATGTGATTTATGATAATGTTTATTTAATATTTAGACTGTGTATTTTAATTATGAAAAGAGACTCGAACTTGGACCCAATGAATGGTCACAATACTTCTCTATTCATTTGATTATGATGATGTTATTTTAGATGGAATGATTTAGTAATTAGCTTCTATTTAATATATAGACCTTGAAAGGTCGTTCCCGGTTTATTTTATATTTTTTAAGTAGAACATTAATTTTGTACTTTAGTTCATAAATATTGTATTTATTGATTAAATTCATAATTCTATTTAATCTCTGATTTGCATATATGTTAATATATACCTATAGTAGTTTAGTTTGTAGTTTAAGAACTTGGTTTATCTAGGTTGTAAGTCTAAACATAAATGTATTTAAAACTTACTTCTAAGATTAATCTATTTAGATATAAAAAATGCCTCTACTCACAAATGTAATATATGAGTAGAGTATAAAGATCAAATGAACAAATAACAGCGGATCTGAAATAAACATATTTTGTACTTAACCCAGTCTCATCATTAAAACTGATACAAGAATTAAAACTAGGGTGCAGAACCCTTGATGAACATTTGTAATTAATTAACCTTGCAGAAGTAAACTAATGAATAAACCCTGGGTAAACCTGGTATAAAAAATTACTTAGAGCCCAGTGTTAACATTTTAAAATGAAAACCCTAGCAGATTTAAACAGAGAAACATATACATTGGGATAGGAAATGCAATGCAATTTTTTACATTACATATCTACAATTTATTATAGGAAAGTAGAATAGATGGTCTAGGGCTTCATACCTGTAACTTCAAGCTTTGTTAATGGTTGAACCTACACACTTAAATAACCAACATTAGCAATTCAAGGAAGATATGACCTTTGTTTTTTATGACCAAATCACTTGGGAACTACCACGTTCCACCCAGCCATGACTCGAAACCGTTCCTGGTTTTAATCTGTATCCCGCCGAGCTGGAATCCAACATGTAAGTAGCTTAGAGCTCCTAAGGTAGGGTTTCCTATCTGGTATATCAGATCTGGATCAGTTCTCCTTTTTCCTTCGAGGAAAATGTTCTCCGAGAATTACTTGAGAGCAGACAGGCAGCAAATGACTCATCTAATGATAGATCAAAACCCCAAGCCTTTCCTTGGCTTGAGTCTTTATAGATAGACTTTTCAGTCAAAGGGATAGCTAAATCAAGAAACCTTGGTTTTTTTATTTAACCCTTTTCAATTACTTTGGGTAATTATTAATATTTTAACTTAGGAACTTTCAACTAGTTCCTAGTTAGAATTTGTAAGTTTTTAGACTATTTATTATCATTACATAATAAATAATAATGAATGGATCTTTTCTTTTTTGCTTTCATCATTAATATTATAAATATTTTTAATTCTTTATACATACTATGTATAAAGTACATAATAATATAACACTTGTTAACATTTGTCCTTGGGAGTCATAAACCTTGATCCCTAGACTTAATGATACTTCTTCATTAAGGTCAAGTATGTAGATGGTCTAGGTATACTAGGCTAGGAAACTCTAAACATCCTTACATGTTGGATTTCCCCCATATAACATGGTAGTTCTTTAGTACATGATGAGAATACAGAAATTAAAAATTTCATTTAATCACTTATAAATAAGTATGATGAGATCAATATTTTTCTTGAGTCGTTTTCACTTGGAAGTTATTAAATTCTTTTTAATAACCCCTAGCACTTACCAAAGCCCATACTCAATGCTTAAAAAGGGAGTTACAAACTTAATCCAATTCGAGAGCTCTTCGCTCAACACTAATGCTAGGATGTACTTGTATGATACACCTAGGGATACGATGGCCAAGGATCCGATGCTCCAGAGCTTATGCTCAACATCAACATGGAAGTCTCCAGGGTTGATACCCAACACTTCCAATTATATTTTCATGTGTTTCAGATCTTCTTGCTCAACACAAAGGTAAGTACTCATGTTCTCTAGAGCTTCTCGCTCAACACAAATCATCAATCACTCAAGTGCTCCAGAGATCCTCACTCAACACAAATCAAGAATCACTCAAGTGCCCCAGAGCTCCTCGCTCAACACAAATCATCAATCACTCAAGTGCTCTAGAGCTGCTTGCTCAACACAATTGATGAATCACTCAAGTGCGTCAGAGCTCCTCGGTCAACACAAATCATCAATCACTCAAGTGCTCTAGAGATCCTCGCTCAACACAAAACATCTCATCAATCATGTGCTACAGGGTCTACTCCTGTTGGTGAAACCCACCAATAAAGCCTTATCAATAGGGGTCCCCACTCTGTTGATGCCCAACAAATGAAATCTCCCTGAGCATTTGCCCAGATAGGTTTTACCCTTCCCAGCAATGTCCGACAAGCGAATGAAGTCTCACCCGATATGTTCAAGGGAGAGCTGTCGAAACTGAGTTTTCAATAGTAGGGATACAGTATATGGGGATCTGATGGGGAGACACCATAACTGTTATATCCAGAGGTTTGTAGAGTGAATCCAGAACTATGCAGTCATTTATTGATTCATGTCCACGGCATCATACAGTTGTCACAATATCGCTAAAACGAAAGCTTTGTTCATAAAACATATTAACTCATAGTGAAACAGAACGTAACAGACTTTAAGATAGATCGCATCAATATAGTACAAAGGGACTAAATCATAGCAACATCATAACAAAATAGGTCGCAACATCATAACAGATTATAACGCAGCAGTAATAAGAGATAATATTTGTGCAACAACTATCATATCATATTAATCTTATGCAAATGATACAAATTACACAATTCTTCTCCAAAACTAGAGACTGCATACATCAGGAAAACCTAGATAGATTGTAGATACAACAGGAAATTATTCAAAAACGAGATCACAATAGACCTCATGCAATTATTATCCTATGATGTGATTCTCTTATGATGATCATGATCCTCTTCCCCCTATGTACTTGCAAAACTATATCTATAAATAGGCTTGTGCCTTTACATTGACGGTCCACTTCTAGCTAACGTATAACTGCTAATGACCTATTGCAACAAAACTTGGTCAACTGATATATAAAGTATTCAAAGCAGTTATTATTCCACCCATCGCGTTGATCTAGACTTGCACGGTACCATGTGAGCTTGCGCAGCTGCCGCGACACTGTGCAAATCACTTACCAAAACCCCTGCCAACAAGCCCCCAGCATAGTCTTATGGCTAGTCCCGAAAGGATGACATGGTATGTTTTTACGTCCGTGCCTTGAAATCTTAGAATTGCTGCACAATCTCATGAACCTGAAGCTGGAATTTTTCGGTAGTACTCTGACAATTAGTCAAATCCTGTTGCACTTGGTGCTCTTATCTGGCGTTTCTATCGACCATTTGCCAATTCTCTTGTACTGCTTGCAGCGTGGAAACTGCTTTAACAACCAACTTTCCACTGATTTCTTGAAATTCATAAAGCTAAGAGAGACACTTTTGTTGGAATTCCTACGCATGGGAGAATCTCTATTGTAGTTCTTTTAGTTACTCGACTTGCGTGATCGGTACCATCAGCGACATGGCCTTTAGTGAGGTATTCAAGGCCATCATTTGAAATTCAGCTTCTTGCACTTGCACAGTCAGCTAATCAAGCTGCTCATCCTGGGAAACGCTCTACCAAAACTGCGTTATCACCTCCATAATGGTCTTGGCCTCTTACTCCAAGATTTTGAATTGAGTTGCGATTTCTTCAATGGAGGCCTTTCTTTCCACAACATGCTCCAGTGGCATCGTAGGTTGTACCAGGGCATTGAGCATCAAGTTGGTATCCTAAAGCTGAGCAATAGTTTTCCCCAATCATTTATCCTTTTTGACTAGGGTGAGCTCGGCCGTGTTCTAAAAAATGTGTTCGAAGGATTTAGAAATGGATTGCTTGAATTCGCCGCACCAGGCACACATTTGCGCCTGTTCAATGATCAGGCATTCTTGCACCTTTTTCAGTTTAGTATTCTCATCAGCATCCTTTCGCTGAATCTCATCCTGCATCACCTTCAAGGCATCAATATCTTGCACTTTTTCTTTTGCTAGCTGCACTCAGACCTGATGTAGCTCGTCTGCCTATTTCTATAGCTTCTTTGCTATAATATTTGACTGGACATAGCCCTCAGCCAGTTCTTTCTATTGTTCTACCAATTCTAGGGCAGCAATGTAATGCAACTCCACTAACGCCATAGAGAACAACTTGTTCAGATCCAAAGCCACACTCTGGATCGGTTGAAGAAACTGGTGAACTTCCTCATTTCCTGCATTGATCATAGTTGAGGGAACTTGCACATTCCTAGTTTGGGGATCAATGCCGATCGACAGGATGTCATGCATCATAGGTCTCATAGATGTCTGCCTAGAAAAAATACCAAAAATTGAATCTAATCGATCTCATACCACATCGAATTATTCATGGTTTGACTCTCGGATTGCCTTGGTTACAGCCACAGATGATTCAATGAGCGCTTTGATAAACTGCTATAGTTGGTCCTCCATCCTCAACCTGGTACCATTACGTGCCTCATATTCTTGGCACCATTTGGTTCAAGTCTCCTCTCGCATGCACTATGCTGCATCATCAAGTTTTGTCCACGACTTGTTTTCGGAGTCGTGAGTGCTCAACTCCTTCTGGGCAAGCTCTTCTGGGGCATTCATTGGCGGATCCTTAGACAATTCCTCCTGACTTACCGGGTATCACCACTCTACCGACCACTCTTAGACAATGGCATCCAATTCTTCTGTCATTACTTTTTAAGGCAAAGGTAGTCAGTGTCGGTGGGGGTCCTGCTGCTCCTGAATGTAGATAGAGTGGGGCCCGATGGAAAACTGAAGGATCCACTAATAGTTGGCCACGAAATAAGGGGAGGCTCAGGGAATGAAAATGACTGCGACTTGCAATGATTCCAAGTAAACAAAAAATTGAATGGCACAATATACCTGTGGACTGGGCTCTTCAACCCACCATAAGTTTTGATACCATGCACCTTAACGCACCTTTGCCACCTCAATTGCCATTGGTTGGTAATTTTCAGGTTCCATTGAGGTGACGAAGGAAATAAGAGTCAAAAACAAACTATATGAAAATGGTTGACCATTCTAAGCAACCATAGCAGCTTCTAACAACTAGTTTAGCAAAAATAAATACCAATTCATCTGCACTCCGTCAGCACACTTCTGGGCGCAGGACACAACACCTGAATTGCATTGGACTGGACGATTTCCCCGAACGACCTTGCTCGCTAGAACCCTTGCACCGATGTGCACCAGTTGTGAGTTAATGCTATAGATGCAATAAACATGGCCATCACACTGTAAATCAAAGCGCTCCTTCAGCTACTTGGAAAGATTTTTGTGGGCATCCCTCCCGTGGATATACTACACCGGATCTTCCCCATTCTTTGACAAGCCTATAATGCTCGTGATTGAATATACAGCAACCAGAATGGGTGTATTCAATTACAATGTCCCTACATGAAAACAAGCCAATAGTTCATTTACTCAAGCATGGCATTCATTCAATCTCCCAAAATGAGGCATATTGTTGAGCCCCAACAATTTAGATTAGTCTAACCCACTCACCCATGGTTTAGGAATTTGCTGAATGGGGGAACTAGGCGGCATTGGGAGTGACTCGTACAACTCATCCCTGACATATTTGAGCAATAGCAAGTCATGGTCTTCGAATTTCAACCTGATCAATGTAGGGATGATGACGAACGAGAAAGTCATCCCTTTCGGTAGCGGCGATAATTTTGGTGGATACTTCTGACATTTAGACGGCTACCTCGGCTTGGCTCTTGGATGCGTAGGAGTGACATATCCCAAAATTTTATGAGTGGAGACAACCCGAGGCACCACTTAATCAATAGATCCCGAGCTCAACGACCTGGTCTATGTAGTTCCTTCTCCTTGCATTCTCGGTGACGTGCAAGTTTGCCTCTTCTGCAACGGCATGGGACTGGGCTTCTGAGCCTGCTGCTTCTGCTTGGGAATGGATGATGAGCTAACTTGAATGCTCATAACTTCTTCTTCAATAGCTGTGGGACAAATAAGGGACTCGTACTCACTTGAAATCTCAATGGCGTCGAGGTCGCTCAGCATGCCTTATGCCCTCAATCTAAAAATGAACTCGAGGACACTAACCTTCAGTGCTAAAACTCACTTAATCAGCTCACAACCTACTGCACAATTTAACCCTTTTCTTAACACGCTGATTGCTCAACTGAACAATTCCATCCTCTTCCATCCCGCGTGATTTTTATAGCCAACTCTAACTCATTCTCATCATTTCCAAATCTATGATCACCATTTTAATTACCTACATTTATTACTTGATTTGACCAACCCACATCCCTGCAACTGTCAGATGTGGTCGACCAATCATAGCTACAAACTCCAACCTTGTCGCTTTCCAAGGGCTCGCCTTGCTGCTTTAAAACAAAATATTTATCTATTATTTATTTTTCACAGTACCTCAATCAATGTGCATCGTCGGCCTTGAATTATAGGGCTTCAAGAGACTCCCATTGACAAGCATCAATAATACTGCACCATGCAATGAAAAAGATACGGACCTAACCTATGCATTTGTAACTTGCTGAGATGCTTGATGAACTTACTATCATATAACAACACGAGATCACCTTCTGGAAACTATTTTTTCTTAATGTGGCGATCATGCCATGCCTTTTGTCAATCCTTCACAACCTGTTGGTGGAAGCCAGCAAAAAAGTGGTCTTCTTCAAGTTGGACCACTTGCACAGTGTGCTCTTCTAATGCTTCTGCAACATCCATGCCCGTCGCTATGGCAATGTGCAAACTAGGAATGATGTACTCCATGGGCATGATTTCCTCTTGCCCATAGACCAACTTAAATGGGGTCTAGCCGGTTAGTCATTTACAAGTAGTGCGATAGGCCCATAGCACTGTTGGAATTTTTAGGTCCCAGTCATCGTGCTTAGCATTACATACCTTAGTCAGTGTTGTTTCCAATATTTTGTTGAATGCTTTGACGATCACATTCTCCTATGGATGGTATGGTGTACTCCTCTTATGTTGTACCTACAACTCCTAAGTTAGCACTTTCATAGTCCGGTTGATGAAGTGACTGCCCTGGTCACTCATCAATATCCTAGGACACCCAAACTATGTCACAATGTTTTCAAAGATGAACTTCACTACTATTGTGACAGTACAATCCACAACTAGTGCAGCTTTTGCCCACTTAGTCAGATAATCGGTTGTAGTAATGATGTCGCTTCCCTGGTGGATTAATAGGAACCACAAAATCCACAGGCCATTTATCAAATGGTTGCAATGTCACTTGTGGTACCAGCATCATCTCATCCCGTCAGGATGGTTTATCGACACGATGGTAGACATCATAGCTCCTTGCATACTCTACGGCATCATTATGCACCGTAGGCCACCATAGCCCCTTGCGAAACACCTTCCGCGCAGTAGCCCGTCCTCCATAGTGACCTCCTGCAATTCCTGCATGTGCTTCTTTGAGAATGGGACCCTGCTCATGCGGTGAAATACACCGTCGCAATATTTCATCTAGTCCAAGCTTATATAACTCTCCACCAATTAGTTGAAAATCAGAAGCCTTCACGACCAGCTACTTCTTTTGGCTAGTTGACATGTTCTCTCGGGCGATACCAGTGGAAAAAAACTGAATAATTGGTGCATAGTGATCATCGGTGATGTCAAAACAGAACAATTGGGGATCTAGCAAATCGTCATCAATATTGGTCGGTTCTTCACTATTATCAACATGAGACAGATGATCCAGACCATGTTTCAATCATTCTAGCTTTACAATTATTTCAAAATTAAACTTTTGTAAGAGTAACATCCATCTATAGATCTCCCCCCCAACATAGGCTTGTTGACCAAGTATTGCAAAGCATAATGATCAGTGAACATCTTAAAGTGTATGCCCAACAAATAGTGCCTGAACTTTTGTAAAGCATAAACCATCACCAGGCCTTCCATTTCTATTGTTGTATAATTGTGTTCATCAAATGACAACGTCCTACAAGAATATGCTATTGGGTGATCCAGGTCGCCATCACCTGGTTGCGCAAGAAAAAACCCCAGTGTAATAGAAGAAGGATCAACGTGCACATGGAACTGTTTACTCCAATCAGGGATAACTAGTATTGGCGCAGAGGCTATATTGGACTTCAAGGTGTCAAAAATTCCTTGAGATTCCTAAGTCCATTCATAAGCTACATCCTTATTTAGTAGTTTCTCCATGGGAGCAGTAATCGTAGCGTATCCTTTGATAAACTTGTGATAGTATCCGGTATGCCCCAGTGTGGCCCAAAGCATCTTGACATTCATCGGTGGTGGTAAACTGAGGATTAGCATGATATTCACTAGATTGACCAACAAACCTTGTTTGCATACTATGTGCCCAAGTAGCATGCCAAATGGCACACAAAAAATACACTTTTAGAGTTTAATGCAATCTAATGCTGTCGACACCTTTCAAGCATCAGTCACGGGTTTCGAGATGGTCCCTAATTATTCCATAAACATTCCAATCATCCATATACACCTGCAAGAACTTTTGAATAAAATATTTAAATATGGCTGGTGCATTCTTCATCCCAAACAACATGACTATATATTGAAAACACCTCCACTCTGTGACAAATGTGATCTTGTGGTAGTCCTCCTTCGCAATCCAGATCTAGTGGTATCCCAAAAATCCATCTGTGAAGGAGTACATTTCCTAGCTGCCTACGCCTTTAAGTACTTCATCTGTAAAAGGGTTCAGGAATGGGTCATGCATGCATGCATCATTCAACTTCCTTAAATCGACGCAAATGCGGATTTCTCTTGTCTTTTTATATTGGACCACCATCCAACTTATCCACTCGGATTCTTCTACAGGATCAATGATCCTAGCATCAACCGTCCGGTCGATCTCAACCTTCACCCGGTCCTTGCACCATGGGTTCATTCGATACAGCCTTTTTCGCATAGGTTTGGTATCTAGTGTCAACAAAATTTTCATTTCACCCAGGTCTCTCAAAATCCCCTTCATCTCTAGAAACCATGTTGGGAAGAGGTCCTGGAATTCATGTAGCAGGTCTGTGATCCTGGCCATGGTCTCCTCATCCTATTAGTCCTTAACATTGAAAAATTTGGGGTTCTCTTCTGACCCAATATTGAATTTTCTGGATCTTCAATGACTAACCCATTGAATATGTCGAGATTTCTAGGGCTGCAACATCGTGGCTTCCTTCATAGTTTGGAATATTAACATTTCACAACTCATCATCATATTTGGGTTCCATGGACAAATTGTAGTAGTTCATTATTTATTGGATGGAGCAATGTGCATGTGGATCAATGGGATAGGCGATAGGGATGACGATTAGTATGGCATCGTGGATGATTTGTAAAACATTACATACCTCTGGGTTGGCATCCTAGAAACTAAATGTCTGTACGAAGCAAACTGAAAAATCCTCCAACGTGGAGATAGCTCTGCGCAACTTTTCCGCTACATACCATGATCTTGGCATCTCTTCCAGAGTATGGAAAAAAAATGGATCCATTCATCTCTGGGCCACGATGCCCAGAAATTCTGGCACTCAATTAAATGAGATGTGGGGTCCGGTTTTACATCGTATCTACTCACATGGTAGATCTCTGAATTGCTAAAGTGCGCCATCATTAGTCTCTGTCAATGTTCCCTATCATGGATCATTGGTTTATGTGTCACCCACCATCGAGCCAGGGTAGTCTTCAGTGCAACCTCTAGGGCCAATATCCTTTGTGGTTCAAAAAATTTATCTTCTAATTCTTGAAGGAAGTCTGATATTCTTGACAGCCCTTCATAAATAGGCAACGTGACAGTCTCAGTGGCTATGCGGTGAAGAGACTGTGTAACCAACCCACAATTCTTGAATGATACTTCATGCAACCGATTCTGCCAATTTTCAAGATCATCTTCAAGGTCAGAGGACATAGAGCTAGCACTATACCATATGAGTTCACCATTGACAATTGGGTGAATATAATCCTCAGAGATATTATAGGAATGGTCCCAACTCCTACCAGCTTCATCCTTTACAGGTTCAATGTACTGACGTCCTTCCTGAGGGTCCATAGGAGCAATGACCCTAACATCCTAGTTTTAAAATGTCATAACTCATTTCTTAAAGTTGATAACTGCCATGATATCATTAGGCAATCCAATCCCTAGCAGAGCAGGATAGGAGCCACCATCTTTGACTACTTCTATCACATAAAAGTCAGCATGCATTCTCATACCTTCAATGTCGAGAACCACATTATAGACGCGACCGATGTGCTGTAACTTAGCTTGATTTTCTAGTCACAGATGTACTGGAGACCAACCCAGAGTCATATTTCCCATCAGTTGCCAAGTTTTCTTAGTCAGGATATTTACATCTGATCTAAAATCCAAAATAATAGAATCAACCTCATAATCTCTGATTTGGATATTCATCCTCATCTCCTTGCCAATCTTCCACTTTTGCAAAGAGTTCACTGCAGAATCTTTCACTGCTTTATCCAGTCAATACAATAATGCCTCAATCTTGAAAAGGGTGTTAGAGTCCCTTTCCAATGATATACAACTTTAAAAGAACTATCGCAAGGAACCATGCTGCTGTGATGGTCCTTCTTCTATAAATGGGTCAAAAGCAGATGGCATGTCAATAATTGGTAACTTATCCAGATTTCTCCCGATTGCATGCTTCGCTTCAAAGAAGTGTGTTTCTCCTTCATAATATCAAATGATACTTTTTTCTTTCCAATGAGCCAAACTTGTTGATGTGGTCCATCATCTCCAGTTGTCGCACTAGCATGAGTGACAATCCCAACGTCAACATCCATCATTCGTGGTTAGGCATGTATCGTTGCAACCGTTGGTCCTTGATTCAGGTTCTGGGATTGAGTCACTGGAGGGTTTTGATTCATCGGCTCAGTCATCGGATGATTCATTGGCAGGTTCTGAGCCTAGGGGGGGTTTTGAGTCTGAGTCTTTGGTGGGATCTGACCCTGCATCATTGGCGGGTACTGTGCATGGAACATAGGCTGATTCTGATTCTACATGTTTTGATATTGAGGAATGTTTCCATCCTACCATTTTGCAATCAACTAAGGACATATTTTGACATTATGATTGTTGGATGCACAATATGTACACCGCACATGAGGGCACTCCCTCTGATAATTCCCAAATACCCCATAGGTGTAACACTAGATCGATTCACGACCTTGACCTGTGAACCATTCATAGAATCCTCCTCAGACTCCTCCTTGGTGAAACTGTGGTTGGGTGATCTGTTGTTGTGGTGGGTTTGGCTATTGCATAACATAGTGCGCAGGTTGAACATATTATGGCTGATTATATTGTAGTCGTGGAGCCTGGTTATACTATGGTTGTACCACCATCTGCGGCTGGGGTGCAAACTACAGCTGCTCTATAAACTATTATTGCAGTTGTGTGGGGACAAACTGCAATGGAGTTGGTGGTGTATATGAAACGTGTGCTAGTGTTTGCACTACTTGTGGCTGTGCTTGCACTTTCCAAGAGTCCTTACTTTTCACAAAATATGAATCATATGATCTCTCCTGGACCAAATCATAAGCTCGACATTTTTTTTCATCATGTTCCACTTATCGATAAAATATGCAATACAGTTTTTCTGCCTTTGTAACCATCTTCTGCATGTATTCATAGTTCTCATGCCGATGCCCATATACTTGACATATATGACAACATGGTGTACCAACACAACTCAACAGGTTCGGGGCTCAAGGTAACAAATAATTTTGAAATGTTGGACATGTGTAACTGGTATGGCCACCTGCATGGCACCAGGTGCACCAAAGATCATCACGCTCTTCCTTGGCCTTTTTGATATCTTGCAGTTGCAGCATCACGTTGGCCAACTGTGCTTGAATCTACTTCATTCTGACTGCGCTTTCACCTACTAGTGATGCCTCCAATTTCATCGTGGTCTCTAGATCCTCACTCTGGGTTGCAATATTTTGCTGCATTAATGGTTTTTGGATATGTGGGAGAAGCGTGGTGATGAACCATTCCTTGTGCTAAACATTGCTCATCTGAAAACTGACCCGAGCCATCAATATCTTAAACTGCTCATCAGAGTCCCAAATCGTCTCATTGGGGAACTGCTTGATCTGTTTCAATTCAGTAATATATTGAGCCTCAGACTTCAGCCTCTTGAATTCTTCAAATAACCCCGTTTGGATCTCATCCAATATCTTCATGGTATCTCCCTGAGAAGTCCGTGTGAATCTCATGAACCATTCCAACCCACGACCTCTAAGAGTAGTTTCTAGCTGAATTTTCTTAACATCATCATATACGGTCTGTTGGGTGGTCCAAATCACTTCACACAGGAATCAATATTGGTCTAGGTCATCAGTGGCATTTCCATGAAATATTGGTAGCTTCATTTCGTCTCCTGCCATTCTGAGCCCCCTTCCTCCTGCCGGTTCTTTATTACTAGACTATTACTCACATGTTGGGCAAGTCGACATGGAGTACATATTTTTTCCTTGTGGTGGAGCAGTGCACGGAGGAGTGGGCACGTTACTACTGGGGTTTTATCTTGTTGTCCTTCTAGGCGTAACCTAGGCCAGGGCATCCTTATTGTCACAAAATGGTCGCTTCTTCCCTTGTGGTCATTCTTCATGGCATCGCATTTTTATCGCAGCAGGACCTTCTCCCATCCTCTCCCTCTTCTCTAGAAACCTTACTCCTCTCCTTGTATAGCCACTTGTTTCCTCGAAGACCTTCACATTCTCACTAGAACTCATTCCCATTTACCCCTAACCTTTTCATGCATCTCCACCCTTTTGTCGTGGTGCCTACATCCTCCACACACCAGATTTCCACTACTCTTGGTCCATCTTCGGGATACCTTTTTCATAGACCAGCTGCTTAATGGAGAGCTGTAGGGACATCAAGAATATTCCTCGTGTTCTATTGAATAACTCCCTTTCTACTTCGCTAAATGACTTATTGGTGCCGATGGAAAACTTGGTGATGTATCCTTCTAAGATATTATCCAACCACACTTCAACTACCTGCGATGCCTTATTGTTGGTTTCTTATAAATCCTGGATCAACTCTAGGTTCCAGAATGTCGTCTCTCCTCCTTGGAATTTCATCTTCTTCTTAGTGAAAATTTCCATCCATTCATGCAAGAGGATAGGAAATTCACAAAAGAACCATTCGTGAGGACCGTCGTGGATATACCTATCCAACTAGTGGCTCGTTGACAACCTCGGATTCTAATTTTCAGCTTCAGCAAATGCCGAGAACTTTAGATCAAACCATCTTTTGATCTCTGGTCGAGTCGGATGCCAAAACATATCCTTCTCTGAATAGAAACTCAGTTGCAGCAATGGAACCATTTGTTGGTGAAACCCGCTAACAAAGCCTCGTCAATAGGGGTTCCCACTCTGTCGACGCCCAACCAGTGCAATCTCTCTGAAAACTGACCTAAACAGGATTTACCCTACCTAGGAACGTCCACAAAGGGGACGAAGTCTCACCCAAGATGTTCAAGGGAGAGTTGTCAGAACCAAGTTTTCGGTAGTGGGGATGAAGGATAAGGGGATCCCATGGGGAGACACCATAATTGCTAGGTCTAGATGTTTGCAAAGTGCATCCAAAAATATGTAGTCATTTATTGATTCATTTCCACAAAATCATACAGTTGTCACAATATCGCTAATACCAAAGCATTGTTAATAAAACATATTAACTCATAGTGCAATAGAACGTAACGGACTTTAAAATAGATCACATCAATATAGCATAAAGAGACTAAATCACAACAACATCATAACAAAACAGGTCGCAACATCATAACATATTAGAATGCAATAGTAGTAACAGATACGATTTGTGCAACAACTGTCATAGCAGATTAATCTTGCGCAAATGATCCAAATTACACAATTCTTCTCCAAAACTAGAGAATACATATATCAGAAAAACCCATATAGATTGCAGATACAACAAGAAGTTGTTCAAAAACCAGATCGCAATAGACCTCATGCAATAATTATCCTCTAATGCGATTCTCCTATGATGGTCATGATCCTATTCCCCGTATCTACTTGCAAAACTAGATCTAAAATTAGGGTAGCGCATTTACATTGAGGGTCCACTTCTAACTACTTTATAATAGTTAATGAACTATTTCAACAAAACTAGGTCAAATAATATATAAAGTATTCAAAGTGGTTATTCTTCTTCCCATCGCGTTGATCAAGTCCTGCATGGTACCACGTTAGCTTGTGCAGTTGCCACGACACTGCACAACTCACTTCCCAAAACCCCTACCAACAGGCCCCCAACACAATCTTGTGGCTCATCCTCGAGCCATGTCAGGTTGACAGAGTATGTGCTGACATCCACGCCTTGAAATCTTCGAATTTCTATGCAATCTCATGAACTTGAAGTTGAACTTTGTCGGCAGTACTCTAACAATTAGTCAAATCCTACTGCACTAGGTTCTCTTCTCTGTCCTTACTCTCGACCATTTTCTGATTCTCTTGTACTTCCTACAGTGTGGCGACTGCTTTAAAATCCAACTGTCCAACGATTTATTGAAATTCATCAAGCTGAGTGCGACACTTTTGGTTGCACTCCTGTGCATGAGAAGCTCTTTGTTGTAGTTCCTTTAGCTCCTCGGCCCGTGTGATGTGTACCATCAGCAGCATGGCCCTCAGTGAGGTCTTCAAGGTTGTGAGTCAGCCTTTAGCTTCTTGCACCTGCGCAACCAGCTGATCAAGCAACTCATCCTAGACAATGCTCTGCCAAAACTGCATCGTCGCCTCCATAATGGTCTTTGCCTGTTGCTCCAGGATTTTGAATTGAGTTGCGATTTATTCAATGAAGGCCTTTCCTTCTGCAACTTGCTTTAGTGGCATCATAGGTTGTACTAGGTAATTGAGAATCATGTTGGTATCATGAACCTGAACAATAGTTTTCCCCAATCGTTTGGCCTTTTCAACTGGGGTGAGCTAGGCTGGGTTCTAAAAAATGTGCCGGCTTTCTTCAGAAACAACTTCCTCGACTTCACCACACCTAGCACACATCTGCACCTGTTCAATGATCAGGAAGTATTTCACCTTTTTCTTTTTAGTAATCTCTTCAGCAGCATTTCACTACATCTTAGCCTACATCACCTTCAAGGCATCGATCTCTCACACTTTTTCTTTTGCCAGCTACACCCAGACCTGATGGAGCTCATCTACCTATTTCTGTAGCTTCTCTGTTGTGCTCTATGACTGGACATAGGCCTCAGTCAGTTCTTTATATCATTCCACCAATTCTAGGGTGGCAACATGCTGCAAATTCACTAAAACCATAGCGGACAACTTGTTCATATCCAAAGCAACACTTTGGATTTGTCGTAGCAATTGGTGAACTTCCTCATTTCCAGCATCAATCGCAGCTGGGCGAACTTTCACATTCCTATCCCAGGGCTTAGTGCTGATCGATGAGATGTCCTACATCATAGGTCTCACAAATGTTTGCTTAGAAACAATACCAAAAATTGAATCTAAAAAATCTCTTACCACGCCGAATTCTTCATGGTTTGACTCTCAGATCACCTTTGTCGCAGTTGCGGATGAGTCAGTGACCGCTTTGATAAGCCACTACAGTTGGTCCTCTATCCCCGACCTGGTACCATCGCTCTCCTCATATTCTTGGTTCCATTTGGTGTGAGTCTCCTCCCACATGTGATGTGCTACATCCTCAGGTTCCATGACCGACTCATTGTTAGAGTCATGAGTGCTCAGCTACTTCTGGGCAGGCGCTTTTGGGGCATCCAGTGGTGGCTCCTTAGACAATTGCTCCTGACTCACCGGGTTTTTCCACTCCACCAACCACTCTTGGACAATGGAATCTAATTATTTTTTCGTGAGTTTGTAAGGAAAAGGTAGCCACTGCCAGTCGCGGTCCCACTGTTCTTGAATGTAGATAGAGTGGGGCCCGATCACAAACTAAAGGATCCACTAATAGTTGGCCATGGAATAAGGGGAGACTCGGGGAATGACAACGGTTGCAGCTTACAATGTTTCGTAGTAAACCCAAAAGTGAATGGAATAGTCCGCCTATCGACTGGGGTCTCCAACCCACCATAAGTTCTGATACCATGCACCTCGGTGCACCTTCGCTGCCTCAACTGCCATTGGTTGGTAGTCTTTAGCTTCCATCCAGGCGACGAGGGAAACAAGAATCAACAACCAACTATATGAAAATGGCCACCCATTCTAAGCAGCAATAGAATCTTCTAACAACTGGTTTAGAAAAAATAAATATCAATTCATCTGCACTCCCTCAGCACACTTCTGGGCGTAGGTGACAACACCCGAATTGCATTGGAGTGGTCAATTTCCCTGAAATACCTTGCTCGCCAGAATCCTTATGGTGATGTGCATTGCGTGTGAGTTAATTCTATCGATGCGATAAGCACAAAGATCGCACTGTAAACCAAAGAACTCGTTCAACTGCATGGAAATATTTTTGTTAGTATCCCTTTCGCAGATATACTGCGTCGGATCTTCCTCGGCCTTCGGCAAGCCTCTAAGGCTTGTGATTAAATCTACAGTAACCAGGATAGGTGTATTCAACCATAATATCCCTCCATGAAAACAAGCCAAAAATTGGTTTACACACGCATGGGATTCATCCAATCGCCCAAAATGAGGCATATTGATGAGCCCCAACAATCCAGATTGGTCTAACCCACTCACCCATGGTTTAGGAATTCGCTCAATGGGGGCACTAGGCAGTGTTGGGATTGACTCATAGGGATCATTCCTAACATATTTGAGAAATAGAAAGTCATGGTATTCGAATTTCAACCTGATCAATGTAGGGATGATGTTGACCTAGAACGTCATCCCTTCTAGTAGTATCGGCAATTTTGGTGGATACTTCTGACATTTTGATGGCTGCCTCATCTTGGCTCCCAAACGTGTAGGAGAGACATATCCCAAGTGCTTTTATACCAACCTTCAACTCAAACTCATCATTTCCAAATCTATGATCACCATGTTGACTAAATATGGTATTAATGACGCCAAATTCGTCGGCAATCCTACTCCTCTAACGATCGTAGCAATCATTAATGCGGGTTGCTTCAATAAGAGTCCCTAGCCAACTATTTTAACTACCTGCATTTATTACTTGATTTGAACAACCCATAGCCCTACAACTATCGCAACCGGTCGACCAGTCATCGCTAAAAAATCCAACCTTGCGCAGCCGCTTCCCCAGGGCTCGTCGTGCTGCTTTGAAACAAAATATTCATTTTTTTTCACAGCACGTCAATCAGTGTGCATCATCGACACCAATGTATAGGGCTTCAAGTGACTCCCATTGATAAGTGTTGGTAATACCGCGCCATATAATTATTGTAATTGAACTCCACCGGTAGAAGTAATGGAATGAACAAGATACAAACCTAACCAGTGCATGTGTAACTTATCAGGATTCTTGATGAACCTACTATTGTATAACAACACCAGATCACCTTCTGCAAACTCTTTTTTCTTAATGTAGCCATAATTCCATGCCTTCTGTCGATCCTTCACAACCTGCTAATGGAAGCCAGCAACAAAACAGTCTTATTCAAGTTGGATCACCTGCACAATGTGCTCTTCTAATGCTTTTTCATCATCCATTCTTGTCGCTGTGACAATGCGCAAACTAGGAACAATGTACTCCATGGGCATGGCTGCCTGTTCCCCATAGACCAAATTAAATGGTGTCTGTCCAGTTAGATATTTACAAGTAGTGTGATAGGAACATAGCACTACTGGAATTTTTAGGTCCCAGTCATCGCAGTCAACATTACATACCTTAGTCAGTGCTATTTCCAAGATTTTGTTGAATGCTTCAATGATCCCATTCGCTTGTGGATGGTATGGTGTAATCCTCTTAGGTTGCAGCTACAACTCCTCAGTTAGCGCTTTCACAGTCCGGTTGATGAATTGACTTCCCTGGTCACTCATCAAGATCCTAGGACACCCAAACCGTGTCACAACATTTTCAAAGATGAACCTCGTTGCTGTCATAGTGGTACAATCCACAACTGGTGCAGCTTCCTCCCACCTAGTCAGATAGTCAGTTGCAGTAATGATGTATCATGCACCAGTTCGCTTCCCTGGTGGATTAATAGAACCCACACAATCCATAGCACATTTATCAAATAGTTGTAGAGTAACTTACGATACCAGCGGCATCTCATCCCACTGCAATGGTTTACTGACACGCTGGAAGACATCACAGCTCCTTGCATAGTCTGCAGCATCATTATGCACCATAGGCTGACATGTGACACCTTCCGCAAAGTAGCCCAACCTCCATAGTGACCTCCCACAATTATTGCATGCACTTCTTCAAGAATGGGACCCTACTCATGCGGTAAAATACATCGTCGCAAGATTTCATCCATCCAACCTTATATAACTGTCCACCAATTAGTTGAAAATCATAAGCCTTCACGACTAGCTATGTCTTTTGGCTAGTTTACATGTTATCTGGGGCGATACTAGTGGCAAAAAACTGAATAATTGGTGCATAGTGATCATTGACGATGTCAACACGGAAAAATTGGGCATCTGGAAAACCATCATCAATATTGGTAAGTTCTTCACCATTCTCAACACAAGATAGATGATTCAGACCATTGTTTAATCGTCCTGGCTTTACAACTATTTCAAAATCAAACTCCTAGAAGAGTAACATCCATCTACAGATCTTAGCCCCCAACACAGGCTTGTTGACCAGGTATTGCAAAGAAGAATGATCGTTGAACATCTTAAAGTGTGCACCCAACAAATAGTGCCCTAATGTTTTCAAAGCATAAACCATCACTAGGCCTTCCCTTTTCATTGTTCTATAATTTGTTTGATCAAATGACAAATTCCTACTAGCATATGCTATTGGGTGATCCATGTCTCCCTCACCTGGTTGCATAAGAACAACCCCTAGCGCAATACAAGAAATGTCAATGTGCACATGCAACTCTTTACTCCAATCAGGAAAAACTAGTATTGGCGCAGAGGCCATCTTGTCCTTGAAGGTGTCAAAAATTCCTTAATATTCCTGAGTCCATTCATAAGATGCATCCTTCTTTAGTAGTTTCTCCATGGGGGTAGTAATCGCATCATATCCTTTGATAAACTTGTGATAGTATTCGGTATGCCCTAGTGTAGCCTGAAGCATATTGACATTCGTCGGTGGTGGTAAACTGAGGATTAGCGCGATCTTCACTGGATCAACCAAAAGACCTTCTTTGCATACTATGTTCCCAAGTAGCATGCCAAATGGTGTAAAAAAATACACTTTTCAGAGTTTAATGCAATATTATGCTATTGACACCTTTCCAGCATCAGTCGTAGGTTGTCGAGATGGTCCCTAATTAGTCCCTAGACAGTCCAATCATCATATCCACCTATAGGAACTTTTGAATAAAATATTTTAATTCAGCGACAACTACATGAGAGAATATGGTTGGTGCATTCTTTAACCCAAATGGCATGACTGTATATTGAAAATAGCCCCACTCCATTACAAATGTGGTCTTGTGGTGATCCTCCTTCACAATCTGGATCTGGTGGTATCTCAAAAATCCATCCATGAAGGAGTACATCTCATGGCTGCCTACGCGTCCATAATCATGGATCCCATGTATAGGTCTTGAAACTCTTTCACTTTCCTATCAAAGAACCTTTCTGACATATATTTTTCTTGGAAGGTATCCCAATGTATTTCTCTTAGGTCATCTTTCTTGGTGTGTTTAAAATCTCTCCACCACCTTGCTGCCTTGCCATTCAATTTATAGATGGAAAGATGAGCCTTCATCTGACTTGAGTAGTTATGAACCTGAAAATATTTGCTCATGCCCATCAGTGACTCTTCAACATTATCCGATGTGTTTATTTCATCTTCATAGGTCGGGGCTCTTATTTTTATAAAATCCCCCTGAAGAATTTCATTTATTATTTGTTTCTTTATTCGTGGAGAAAGATAGTGATCACTCGAAGGACCGTGATGATCTCCTTTCGGTGATTTAGGGGTGCGTTCCTGTTTTTCTTCTTCACTTGGGCTGCTGGCCCATTTGTGGTAAGGTTATCTTTCGGAGCTGTTTGTGGACTGGGTAGGTTTACCGTGCAGGATTCCTCCCGTCATATTTCTCAGTAATGCTTCATTTATAGCTTGTTGTTCTTTTCTTTCATTCAGAATGTCTTCTCTGAGACTTTGCAATTCTGCTTGAAGACTGTGTATAGTATTCAAAATATGGTAATTCATCTCCACCACTAGTTCTGCTTCTGGGGTGGAGGTGTTCATCCTTCCTTGCCGGATGTTATCTTCCTCAATGTTCATAAACTTAATTGTTCAGTAAAAGTTTCCTAAAATTTCATTTTTTTTAAATAAGAGGAAAATTTTATGTTAGTAACAAATTTAATATCATACTTTAGTTTTCATGTAGTAAATGTTTGGTTCGCTAATAGGTGTCTTAGTATTGAAACCGGTATCTGAAACCACTTGTAATGTCCCCAAAAATTGAAAAACAAAATTAGTAGGATAGTAAAATATACCTATGCGGAACATTATTTGTCTTGCAGAAATAGATCGTACACTACATGTACCACTGTTTAGTGGTAAGTTGTTCTTACATTCTATCATTTACTTTCAGTCAACATTTTTAATGTATTTTACTTAAGATGTCATGGATCTGATTACTACTTGATTCTTATGGTTATACATTGCGTTTATGTGTTGAACTTGGTTACATACTTTGTTCATTTTGCATAGTCTTATTTGTTATTTATGTGGTTCTAACTTAACGTTGTTTGTGGAAACCAAATGGGCAGAGTAGCGGGAATTTTTCTCCCATGATGGTCTGAGAGGTAAAGTGTTCAGTTGAATAGCAATCTTACTTAGTTCTTCGAACAAAGTCATCTCTTTTATTTCATATCCATATCATACTTCACGATGGATACTTGCTTCTAAGGAGTGATGCAAGTGTTGATCATTAATACACCTGTTGTTTATTACTATGATTCATTACAAACTTATATTATAACAAGGTAATTACTACTTTCATTATTTATGTAACATAGTTAAGTTATCTATGTTGTAATTTCATTATGTATTTAAATTTTATGTCTATTTTATTACAGTTATTAACATAGCTCTTGTTTTTATTGGCAGGTTATAACTTGGTTAAAAAAAATCAAACTTGGGTCTTCTCATATCATTGATACCATGGAATATTTCATATTCCATGGTTACTAAGCATTAATATTAGGGACAACGCTTTGTATGAAGGATTTAAGCCTAAGCTTTAAACGTTACAAATCCTATATTCTACTTGGCACATGGAGAAAGGACTTTGGGTTGGCGCATAACATTACCTAGCCTAAACATTACACTATTCATTATATTGTAATATACCCCATGTTTATACATTGGGCTGGCGAGTTTATAATATAAGGTTTGACTCTTATGCCATGGGGTTTAAGGTATCACATGGAATGGAGACAAATGTTAACGAATCGTTTGCAAACTATAGGAATGTGGGTTTTAGTTTGATAGTGGACACTAGACTGGCGCCATTAATGCTCCTTAGGGATCGTGGCAGACCCAACATAGGGTTTGGATCTCATGATGGTTGTCATTTTTCTTGGCTGTTTGTTTATTTTGGGCTTGGCTCTATGCTGGAGATGAAGTCAACAACCTTGTTTGCAAAGGTAAGCACTGTTGGTTTCATGACAGCATTAATGTTTATCTTGGTGCTTGTAGATGGTCCATACTTTTCATCTTTATTTTGTTTGGTGGTTTGTAGCTTCCAGGGTTAGCAGAGAGCAATGTGGCTCAAGGATTCGTCGTTGTTTCGTAGGTGGTTCCAAGGCGTAAGGTAATCCTGCCATACAAGCCTATGGTTTTATCTCCCATCCTGTTTGCGTTTTAGTCTTCGTTCGTTTGGTTTGGGTCTTCTCTCTGGGGTTTTGATGTGCCTTCGAGCCTATGTTAACAGACTTGGGTTTTTATTTTTTGTGAGGCCTTTTGGCCATGGAGCAAATTTTAATGCCCTTACAGGCTCTATGTATATATTATGTTATTGTAATTCATCTTTTGGAATTTGGGGATTTTAATCCTCGGCAACACCATTGCTTGCAATGGTGCCGTAGTCTTTGGCATGCCTGGATAAATACTTGACTTGTGTTAATGGATTTCTTGTACATAATATACACTATGTTTGATGAAATGGAAATGGTATTTACATTTATTGGGTATGCATTGAATTTATGCCGTGCTATTGATTATTGCAGTGGGTTAAATGACGCATTTGCCTTCGTTGATGGACTGTGTATTAAGTGTTTTATTTATCTGAAATGATTGTCGGTGTTTCGGGTTGAGGCCTTGCCGTGAGTGGCATGAGCCTTTCCCAAAGTTCCCGTGATAGCTCTAGATGGTTGCATTACTGTCATTAATTTGTTTATTAGTAAATAATATGGATTGTGAAGGAGCCAAGGGTGCAAACCCACGATGGCTTCGTCATTGTATAATGAATTTTAAGGGACTATGTGTTTTAAATAATTTGGTCATGTTTGTAATTATTGCGCAGGGAAGAGCTTAAGTCTTATGACTTAGCTATAGCGTAATTGTTTGTTATTAAAAGTATTGTGTTTATTAATGATGTAGCCCATATATGCTGTATGTATAGCATGGCCTTGCTAAACAAAAACCCACAGGGTTCAATCCTGTTAGTAGTTGATGTAACGAGTTGTATTTTTATATAGGGATGTGAGTTGGGGCTTGGATGCCCATAGGATTTTATTCCTGTTCAACTTTGAAATTTCTTTGGACTGTAATGGTATTTTGATATGGTTTATAATATGGAAACGATTTGTGTGTATGAATTTATATTGGGGTTTTTAATATGATGGTTTCGTGGTTATGTAAATGATTACTATGTAGTATTTTAGGTTGTGGTTTTATTGAGCTTGCAACTTGTATTTTGTAACCCATAGGGGTCGATATTGCGACCTATGGATAACTTAGGGTTTAATTTAATGGTTGAAATGTCTTAAATGGATAATCGTTATGTGATGACCGTGAGTAGTATTAGGTAGGACTTAATGATTTATGCATGTGATTTATGATAACATTTGTTGAAGATTTAGACTGTGTATTTTAATTATGAAAAGAGACTTTAACTTGGAACCAATGAATGGTCATGATACTTCTTTGTTCATTTGATTATGATGATGTTATTTTAGATGGAATGATTTATTAATTAGCTTTTATTTAATATACAGACCTTGAAAGGTCTTTCCCAGTTTATTTTTTTAGCTTTTAAGTAGAACATTAATTTTGTACTTTAGTTCATAAACAATGTATTTAATAGATTAGATTCATAATTCTATTTAATCTATAATTTGCATATATGTTTATATATACCTATAGTAGTTCAGTTTGTAGTTTAAGAACTTGGTTTATCTAGGTTGCAAGTCTAAACATAAATGTATTTAAAAATTAATTCTAAGATTAATCTATTTAAATCTAAAACATGCCGCTACTGACAAATGGAATATGTCAGTAGAGTATAAAGATCAAATGAACAAACAACAACAAATCTAAAATAAACCTAGTTTGTACTTAACCCAGTTTCGTCATTAAAACTGATACAGGAATTAAAACTAGGGTGCAAAACCCTTGATGAACATGTGTAGTTAATTAACCTTGCACAAGAAAACTAATGAATAAACCCTCGCTAAACCTCCTATAGAAAATTACTTACAACCTAGGGTTAATATTTTAAAATGCAAACCTTAGCAGATTTAAACAGAGAAACATATACATTGGGTTAGGAAATGCAATGTAATCATTTACCTTACATACCTAGCATTTATTCTAGGAAAGTAGAATAGTCAATCTAGGGATTCATACCTGTAACTTGAAGTTCTATTAATGGCTGAACCTCTACACTTAAATAACCAGCATTAGCAATTTAAGGAAGACCTAACCTCTATTTTTGATGACCAAATCACTTGGGAACTACCACGTTCAACCCAAACATTACCCAGAACCATTCCTGGTTTTAATCTCGATCCCCCCGAGATGGAATCCAACATGAAAGTAGCTTAGAGCTCCTAAGGTAGGGCTTCCTATCTGGTATATAAGATTTGGATCAGTTCTCCTTTTTCCATCCAAGAAAATCTTCTCCAAGAATTACTTGAGAGAAAACAGGAAGAAAATGACTCTTGTAATGATAGATCAGAACCGCAAGCCTTTCCTTGGGTTTAGTCTTTATAGATAGACTTTTCAGTCAAAGGGATTGTTAAATCAAGAAAACTTGGTTTCTTGATTTAACTCTTTTCAATTACTCTGGGTAATTATTAATATTTTAGCTTAGGAACTTCCAACTAGTTCCGAATTATACTTTATAAGTTTTTCGACTATTTATTATGTTTACATAATAAATAATAATGGATGGAGCTTTTCTTTTTTTCTTTCATCATTGATATTATAAATATATTTAATTATTTATACATACCATTTATAAAGTACATAAGAATATAACACATCTTAACATTTTTCTTTGGGCATCATATACCATGATCCCTAGACTTAATGACACTTCTTCATTAAGGTCAAGTAGGTAGATGGTTTAGGTCTACTAGGCTAGGAAACTCTAAACATCCTTGCATGTTGGATTTCCCTCGTATAACATGGTAGCTCTTCAGTACATGATGAGAATACAGAACTTCAAATTTTCATTTTATCACTTTTAAATAAGTATGATGAGATCAATATTTTTCTTGAGTCATTTTCACTCGGAAGTTATTAAATTATTTTTAGTAACCCCTAGCACTTACTAGAGCCCATACTCAATGCTTTAAGAAGGAGTTACAAAGTTAATGCATTTCTAGAGGTCTTATTTCAACACTAATGCTAGGATGTACTTGTACGATACAACTAGGGATACAACGGCCAAGAATTTGATGCTCTAGAGCTTATGGTCAACATCAACATGGAAGGCTCCACGGCATATACCCAACACTTCCAATTATTGTTTCATGTGTTCTATAGCTTATCGCTCAACACAAAGGTAAGTACTCATGTGCTCCAAAGCCTCTCACTCAACACAAATCATCAATCATTCAAGTTCTCTAGAGCTCCTCGCTGAACACAAATCATCAATCACTCAAGTGCTCCAGAGCTCCTCGCTCAACACAAATAATCAATCACTCAAGTTCTCCAGACCTCCTCACTCAACACAATTCATCAATCACTAATGATTGGGAACAATCGCCAGTGTTGTGAGATCCAGTAAATTCTCAAACTCTTCCTTCTCCTTACTGCGACCTTGTGCATTATTAAATAGTAGTTCATATTTGTTGTTTTGTTTTTTCCTTGAGGCACAGCCCTCCTTGTCAGCCCTCAATGCTGCGCATGCATCCAACGTGTTCCAAAGATCGGCTCTGAGTAAATGGGCCAGTTTAAGGTGAAGGTTCAAAGCTAGGTCGGAGGGGATGAGTTAGAGTATTCACATTGTTTTTCGGGGGATAGGATTCCAAAGCGCAGGTTTAATGCAAGTGATGGGCTTCCAAAGTGCAGGGTTAATGCAAGTGAGAAGGGGCCACATCATTGTGAGGAGAAGGAGCAGTCATGGCGTCATTTGGAAGATGGGTAGCCACTTCGCCATGATATGGTAAAAGATGAAGATCCATGCTTCTTGAATAATGAGCAATCACAGGGGTGGCATGACAATGCTAAGCCATGGCAATATAAGAATTTGGATGTAGTGCGTCCGCGGTTGTTAAGTAGTAAACCTGAGGCATTTCCCGGTGGGTTAAAAAAAACTACCAGCAAACAGGTAGTCAATCTCTCTGACCACGTACTCAGCATTGCAGAATACAGTGTTCTTAAGAAGGGTCTAGGTTTTTCCATTGCTCCCAAAAGAATCCCAGTAGATAACATTATTTGCAGCATAGAAAACGCCATCCAAACCCTATATGAGGATGCCAAAGAAGAGGTGAGGCAAGACTGTGCAGTCATCCTGAGAAAAGCAAGACCACCGAAGGATAACCTTAGGAGAGTAGAAAGAGAAGTCTTAAAAAACCTTAGAAACAATGAGGACATTGTAGTCCTTAAGGATGATAAGGGAGGAGAGACTGTTCTCCTGAATAGCAAGGTCTATGTGTCCAAAATGCTTGATCATCTTAGCTCAAGCGGCAGCTATAAAAAAATTAGGAGCAATCCGATTTGTAGAATCCTCAGAGAAGTCAAAAAGGTCATCAAAGGTTCTAGTCTTGATGACAAAAACAAGAAGCTCCTCTTGCCGACTAGAGAAATCATCCCAAGAATTTATGGTTTACCCAAGATCCATAAAGATTGGGTTCCCTTAATACCAATTGTTAATACGATTGGTTCCCACACTTATGAGCTTGTGAAATACATAGCCAAAAAGTTAGGTCCTCTTGTTGGACACACAGAGTCCTTCATTAAGGACTCAACCGATTCCGTTCGTCTAATATCGAAAGAGAAAATTGACCCCAATGACATCATGGTAAGCTTTGATGTCATGAGTCTATTTACCAAAATTCCACTAAATGAATCCATTGAAGTCATTCAAGAGGTTACTGACCCAAAGACAGCTAAATTCACAGAAATTTGTCTCCGCTCCATGTTCTTCAGTTTCCAAGGGGAATTCTATTAACAAACCAGTGGAGTTGCAATGGGGTCTCCCCTTTCGCCTATTGTCGCTAATATTTTCATTGAGAAGTTTGAAAAGAAGGCGCTTGAAGCCTATCCCTTGAAACCTAAACTGTGGAAAAGATATGCGGATGACACTAATGTCATTTGGCCTTTTGGTGAACAAGAACTTAACAAATTCTTTGAGCATCTTAATAGCCAATTCGCTAACATTAAATTCACCATCGAAGTGGAAAAGGATGAGAGAATCCCTTTCCTTGTGTTGAGGACTGGAAATTTGCATGCGACAACAGAAAGGGATTCTCCCCAATCAACGTTCCCAACTAGCCCGTTGACTGTTTGGTATAGGGAATCTGTCCGGTTTGCGGTCTGGCTACCGTAGGTCAAACACAAACAAAGGCTTTAGCGGTTGTGGCCCGGTCCACCGGAATTTGTATTTTAACCTAAGAATGATATGCAAGAAGTGAAATAGACATGCAGGGTGGTGAAGGATGGAGGGAGAAGTCACAAAGTGATGCGCAGGTTCTTACCTCTCGTCTTAGACTCGCCGGCATCTGAATCACACATGCAGCTATGCAATGACCTAACTATCTATCTATCCCTATCTACCTATCCCCGAGGAGCCAACTTATATTTAATATATATGAGTAATGCCGACGTGCACACATGATAAAAGCAATTACAGATAGTTGACATTTACTTTTACAAGCATGAACAATGAAAGATATTTCCACAACCAGATAACTAATTGTTTCATGATAAGCATGCATTACTCATGGTGGTTATTTCATAAAATAAATCAGAAATCATTTAAACAAGACATAGGTCATAAGTTAAAACGATCTCATGATTCATGGACACAATGCTGAAAAACAAAGTAGTTCATCTTTCAACCATCCATGGCAACACATTTGAAATCCCACCGATCTTCTTTCAACAGGAAAACTGTAATTTCTATTGCAAAATGAAGTAGTTCTTCTTACAATATATCATCACCAGTCTTACTGGGGAAAAAATCCCTTTATTCCTTCTACGCTTCCTACTTTTATACAAAAGGTCCAATTGGTTGGGCTACCCAAAGTGACCTTTGGGCTTCCCAACCTTTTGCTCTCCCAATGCTTCATTTCTCAAAAACTTTTATAAAAAATATTAAATTATTACAAAGTTTGACCAATCCTTTATGAGGAGGGTGCCGCCTGGCTATCTAAGAACTTCTTCCATGCTGCTGCTTTAGTAGCAATGCCTTCAAAAGCGCATGGCTCTAGGAACTGAATGTTGATTTCAAACTTTTCAACTTGGTTCTTGACGGCCTCGATCTTGGCTGGGCTCAACCGAAGATGATCTTCTAGAAACTGCATGCTAACGACTGCGTGGCCTACCTCGTTCTTCAGTACTAGGTCATCATTGGCTCTAATCTGCTGAGTTCTGACCTCTGCATCTTGATATATTTTCTGTAATACTTCCATAAAGGCCTCATGGTCTAGGAACTCTTCAAACCTATGCACAACCTCTGTTTGAAATCGGTTGTACGTAGTCAGGAGCCTTTTGAAATACTCTGAGCATGCTCCCTATGTATTTTTTACAGCCTTCTTGAAGTCTTTTGCAGTACTGATGGAAAACTCTATCAGGTTGTGATCTCTCTTGAGGGCTTGATGATATTTTTCTGGTAGCCCTTCTGGAATCTCGGCATCATCTTCCGGCCTTGCCATTATGGCACTCAATACCTCAAGCACTTCCTAAGATCGATCAGCGAAGTATGAGGAAGTTTCCATGATCTCTTCTAGCCTGTTGTCAATCTGAAGGACTTTGAACCTCTCTTCTTCCAGAGCAGTCTGCAGTTGTAGCATTTTAGCCTTTTGGGCCAGGATATATTCTTTAAATGGCTACAAATTGACTTGTTGTTCCTTGGCTGCCTCCAGATTAGTAGTCAGAGAAGCTAGCTGCCCTTTCAGCTCTTGAACTTGTGAATGACTGGCCTCATAGATGACCTTCTGCTGCTCTTCCAGTTCTATCACCTTTGCCAATAACTGCTCCTTATCACTCTTTAGACTTTGGGCTTCCTGTTGTACGTTTTCTAGGGACTCTTGTGTTGTTCCCTTTGCTTGCATCTCCACTTGAAGGGTATAGACTTCACCTTTTGAGGATTCCAGTTCCCTTTGCATGTGCTCATATTTCCTCTTGAGTCTATTACCTTCATCTCTTTCTTTTCTTAGTGTATCTTTTAGCTGAGCAGAGGTCTTCTTAACTGACTCTAGTTCAATCATCACCCTGTTTATGTTGTCCTCGGATGCATCAATCATGGCAACCCCTGCTCTTATCGTGAACCTAGGATCCTTGTCCGTCCCTAGCATGACATCAGTATCTGTAACCATCTTCCCTGATAGATCTTTCGCTTCCACCTTCTTTTCCGTCCTCCTCATTATTCTTTTGGTGGCCCTGTCATAATAGACAGTGCTGAAGTCGGGAACTTCCTCTCCATTTTTCTGAGTGAAAGGTATTAGCTGGAGCGTAGGGGTCATGAGAGTGCTAGCAGCAGGTACTTGAAGGATTTGTACCTCGGGGTTTGCCTCCTCCTGGGTCTGTCCTGTTGATGTTTCAGCAATTGATTGTTGTGGCAGCTCTGTTTTTTCAGCCTCCTGCTTTTGGAGCTCTTCCTCTAGCTTTCTTTTTGCTTCCTCAGCTGCCATTCTGGATGCCTCTTCTGTTTCTTTGGCTGCCTCTTGTGCCTTTTCAGCTGCTTCTGGGGCATATTTTCTTTTTTCTTCTTCTCCTTTCTGCAGCCATTCTGCAGCTTCCTCTTCTAGATTCTAGGCCTCTTCATGTCTCCTCTTGGCCTCTTCTTCAGCTCTGTCCTACTCAGCTCTGGCTTGCTCAGCCCCTTTTCCACCCTCGGTGGGGTTCTTAGGCTTAAACCTCCTTCTCAGAGCTGTCAATTTAGGGGCACTTCGGAAGATAGATTCTTCCTTGTCAAAGTGGTGAGTGTACTAAAAATGTACTTTATGTTCTTTACAGTTCTCTGCCATTCTACCATGAGTATCATTCCTTCGAAAAGTCATCTCACCGAAATGGAACTTCCCCAATTCTTCTATGAACTCCGCAGCTTGTTTTACCTTGGAAAATCTGTAGCTACCTAGTTTGAATGGCAGCAGAGGATATGTAGCCTGCTTTTTCTCAAAAAGGTAATTCCCTATCCCATCAATGAATACTTGCCTGACTGCGTCTTTATGAATAACATAATCTGTTGCGTATTTGGGAAGCAGTAAGGGGCATTTCGTGCCACCAAACATTCTGATGTACATGCCATTCTCAGTCAGGAAATACTCTGCATGCTCTTCTATTACCTGCATAGCCTCCTTTGACATACAGTCACACTCCTTCCGGAAGATGAGTGCGTAGAGTGGCATGATGAATTGCTCACAGACCTCCCGGTAGTGGCTATGGTACTGTTGAGCCCATAGTGGTTTATAAGTGGTGTATATAGGAATTCTTTCCCTGTCCCAGACACACTTGAGACCATGGAAAGGTTGGTTGCACAGTATACAATCTACCAATATCGAGCTCATGTAGAATTCAGACTTTTTCTTGGCTTCTCCTCCCTGTGCTGCGGCCAAACAAGAAGAAATACTGCTTGATACAAGACTGGCCCAATTAAAGATTGTTCCTTGGGTTGCTACGTGGAACATAATGGGTATCCATTCAAATTTGAAGAGTCTACCATTAGCTCTCCCGAAGATCCTGTTAAGCATCAGGGCTATAAATCTGTACGGAGCCCTCAAGCTTGCTGTGTCATATTCACCGGATGTTCTGTACCGATAACGTTTTCCCTGCAAGAGCATCTTCTTGAGGGTTTCCATTAGGTCCATTCTGATGTTATCCAGCCGAGCATCAGATATAAATATTTGAGGTTCTGGCAGATAATAGGCCAACGCCACATACCCTGGGCTAAATGCAGCATAGCCCTGGCCTTCCACATTCCCTATTAGAATTGTGGTTGTATTTGTATGGGGTAGAATCCATCTAATCACCTCAGAACAAGGGAACAGCTCTGGTCTAGTAGCCACCTTCATGATGGTGGATTTTTCTATGTTTGCATATATGGGTTCTTCTTCAAGACCCATGTTAGGAACTTCCTTGCGGGAAATCATTCTGTATATGTCACCCCATTTATACTCAGGCTCCACACCAGAAATACATTGGGTGTCTTCATATGTGTATTCAGTCTTTGTGATGACCTCTACATCTGGTTGTTCTTCGACCATAGGGGCCTTCTTCTTCTGCCTTTTGGACATTGTAAATTCCTCCTACCATGTATAACATTGTGACATTAAGAAATTCGAATTGCAAACATTATGTGGCAGTTTATTCCTTCTCAAGTGTATCATGACAGTAACAAGTCAATGGAATTAATACATAAGCCCTTTGGGATGAATAATCAAACTAGTATGCAATGCTTGCAATGTACTATTATCCTGTGTCTAGTATGATAATTTTTAGTGCAACAAATGCATGCATTGCACAGCTCTATAATGCCTTGAGACTAGGGTGCAATATTCCATGACTTGATTTATGTGAAGCATACACAGTTCTGAACAAGCTACCACTGTTGCATAATACCAAGCTTATCAACCATAATTATGCCAGTATTAAATCTGCACTATTTAACAACATGCCACTTTTATCATGATAGCAATACATCTAAACAATCATAAGCAAGGTGAAACATTTAGCTATTATTATATTGCACAACAAACATAGAGAAGGATTAAATGCATCAAGCCCGTGCTAGTCCATAGTTTAACCATAAAACTAGTAGATGAAGAAACGGGTTATACATATGAAGATCATGCTAGCCGTCTAAACATTTTGACCACAATGCTATTCGTGGGAGGTGATTACATCAATTTGAATATACGCTGCAGGAATTAGCATCGATTTTTTGCACACGGCGCTCTCCCTAGCACCACTATCTATGCTATCCTTAAAACAAAAACAAACCACCACAACAGCACAGCCCTCTTGACCACCTAGGGTTTCAGAGACATGAGATACGCTGGACTGCGCGGGGCGGCGAGGGCGAGAGGTTGGAGTTCGAAACCGGGCAAACATACTGGGGAAACTGACCAGCAGAGGAACCATCAAAAAATCACAAGCAAAAACCCATCAAAACTTCTCTCCGGACCTCATCATTATAAGGGAAAACCAGGTGTAGGCGGCATAACGGCCGCCTGCACCGCGCCTTCATCCACTGCACGTGCAGGGAAAAACAATATGGCCGAGGTCAAAAGATAAATACATGGGTTTTAAATGAAAAGAAAACAAACACCCCTCCCTCCTAACCGCCATCAGTTAACCTAACCGAAAAATCTCACTATGAAGGCGCAAAACGCCGGGCGGTCAAAAGAAATCGACTATGGCAAACCAAAACAACGGTAGACCCTTGCACGTATGTAAACGGTTTTCCTACACACCTAACCGCAGCATACAAATCTTGAAAGGAACAAAACACAGCAAGAATGGCCTACCTAGTAGCGACGTGTAGCTGACGGGGCGTCGACGGTTGAGCTTCCAAATGACACCTGGACGCAAGCACTGCCACGATAGTCCATGAGGTTTGAGGAATCAATAGCACGGAGAGGATCATAACAGCTCGGGCCCAAAATAACAATACAATACCCCAAATCTTGTCCCCGATATATAAAAAAGAACCGCACGTGTGACATGACGTATTGGGTGGGAAACGAATCTGGATCAGGCGGCGAGATCATGAACTCCTCCGCAACGGTGGCAGGCTCTAGCGTTAACTCATCCGTAACGGTGAGCAAGGTGCGATAAAGCAATGATCGGGCGTCGGACGAAACCTGGATCGGAAACCGAGAGCGTTCTTCCCTCCGCAACGGCGGATGGGCACAACGTCTACCAAGCCGAGTATACATGCATGGAGGGCCATAATCGGCCGATCGGCCATCAGACGGTTCTCCAATCGGGAGGTGAAAACACAGAAATAGCCGCAACGGCGGAACATAAGATGGTGAAAGCTTCCGTTTTTGCTACTTGCATCAGACGTCGGGAGGATCTCAAGTCGGAGGCGGAAATTCCAAATCCCTCTGCAACAGCGGGATGAAAGATCGAAAGATCGTCCGATTTCTAATTAGACAAGCGCCCGCCGTAAATAAAAGATCAGCAATCGGAAGGCTAGGCAATCGGAAGGTAAAAACTTCAAAACGGCCGCAACTGCGGAAAACTCAAGCAAAACAACTTCCGATTTCAACAAGCTTCAAGTACATTTAATAGCAGCAATTCGGCTAGTTTCCAAAAGCATTCCAAGGAATCAAGTAAGGCAACTTAGGCATTAAACATTCTAAGCAATCATTGCATCAAAGTAGGGAAGAAAAACAAGCTAATTCATCAAAAAAGGGTCCCAAATTTTTTTTAGAATTTTGGGAAATTGTTGCAGGTGCAACACCTTCATGTCTTAATCTACAAGAAACTTGATGGTTACCTAGGACATAAGGTCTTCAGAAATAAAACCCATACTGATAGTTACCTCGATGCGGACTCTCACCATCTTCCAGCACAGAAACTAAAAAACATCAATACCCTAGCTATAAGAGCCTCTAGTATTTGTGATGTTGAACACCTCAAGGAGGAACAGGGTAACCTTGTTAAAGTTTTCAAAAACATTGGTTACAAAGAACATGACATCAAGAGAACCTTTAAGAACCCCTCAAGCAAACTAATAAACCCCCACCAATGCACTGACAAAAAAAGGGCCTACCTCCCTTACATTCAAGGCATCATGGATAAGGTTTCCAAAATCTTAAAAAAGAAAGAAATCCTTACAACCTTTAAACCCCTAGAAACCATAAGGCAAAAAATGAGGACTGTTAAAGACAAGGTTGATGAGCAGCGGCATAAAGGTGTCTATAAGGTCACATGTTCGTGTGGCCTTAACTACATTGGGGAAACTAGTAGGTCACTCAAAGTTAGGTTAAAGGAACATGGGGCCGACATCCGCAACCAGCGTGTCCGCACCTTTGCCTTGGAAGAACACTCAGAGAAGTCTAAACACCACATATGTCTTAAAGATTCTTCATTGCTTGCAAAAGAAAATCACTACTTTAAACTAAGATCGAGAGAAGCCCTAGAAATTATCAAACACCCTAATAACCTTAATAGGGATGGTGGGTTTGAATTTAGCAGGAATTGGGTCCCCCTTATCAAAGGTCAAAACAAGTCTGAACTATCTAGGTTATAACGTGTCTCAGATAAATAAATAAATTAAACCCTAAAAAAACCCAATTATTAACTAAACCCTAAATTCTTAATTAATTAATGAAACCTTAATTCCTTATTAAATAACAAACCCTAATTTAATTAATATAAATAATCTAATTTCTTAATTAAAAAACATAGTACCTTATTAAAAAACCTTAGGATAGTTTTAGAAATAACCCTAATTTCAACTTTAATTATACCTTTAGATAAACTTTTTAAACTTAAATAAAAGAAAAAACTTAAAATATTTAAATAACTTTATTATTATTATTATTACCAAAACTTTGTTAGTTTTAGACCTATACCTTAGTTTTAAAACTTTAATAAATTCTAAACTTTAATTTTAAGACTTTAAATAAAAAATTTTAAAAATTTTAATATTACTTTAGACTGTAAACTTTAATACTTAAACTTTGAAGAAATAAAAAATATTTAAAATTTTATAATGAAAGAATTTAAATAAATAAAATTAAAAATATTTTAATTAGAAATTAGAAATACTCTACCTATACCTAAGATTAGTCGGCTTCTTTTAAATTGATATCGTTATGAACAAAAGCCTATTTATTCTCCAGAGCTGCAGCTTACCCATCCAAATTGAATACTTGTCCTCATGATGGTTCCCGATTCAGAATCGAAACGTCGACTAAAAATGTCTACTGCAGAATTTCTGGGAAAACCCTATTCTAAGAAATGGTGTTGCCGCCATATCCAAAACATAAACATATGTACAATTCACAGAGCCTGTGAAGACTCACCAAGGCCAGCATTACTAAACAGAGTATCCATTTGCAAAAACCAGAATACTTTAAGTCCTGGCCCAATGGCGCTAAACCCCAACAAAAACCCAAAATATTAAATGCATCTTTGATGCTTTACATCGACAACCCCTTTCCAAATTGTAGCTATTAAAACTAGAACAAACACTCAACCAACGAAGAGTTTCAAACTCTATCATGATATCCACACAAGAGAAGGAGTAGGGTAAAAAACGTGTTACAACAAGGCTTACGTGAAATGGGTATGGTGTTGACCTCAGGGCGACCCACGACCCACAACCCACATTGCCAAAACCCTACAACCTGTAACCAAAACAAGATACAATAAGAAGTATGCTTTAGTCCCAAACTGAACAACAATACAATGCTACTAAATTAGAATGGATGTCATACCTGTGATTACATCCAACCTCCAAAGCACTATGCCACCAAACAGACCAGAGACAGAGCTCACGCAACCATGCTGCAAATGAAACCAACCATCATGCTAGTCCAATCCCTAAGCTTGAGACCCACTCATCTCAAACTCATTAATGTCGCCACCTTGCCCTCCATTAACATAAATAAAAACCCATAGCATGTAGTTTATGCCACCCTCTAATGCAAAGCCAAGCTTAATCAACGTGCAACATATAAAACTAGAGATAATTTTAGGAGCGAATTTTATCCCATGGGCTATTTTTAGGGGTTTGTCCCCAAAAAATGATTCGCCATTTTGCATTTTTTGAAGCCCTGTTTCGCCCAATTTTGATGGGGTAAACATTTTTAACCCTAAAAATCACCAAATTATTAGATAAACGATATAAAATCCTTGGAAATTAAAATACTTTTTGAAAAATATTGCCAAACATTTTATAGTTGGCGTTTTAAGAATTGGTAAGACTCTCCAACCTTTATACACTTTTAAATAAGTATGGTTCCTTAAAATCATCCCTGGATAAAACCCATTATGTGTATCAAATACATAGGTTATAGTCATGGTGAAGGTTATAAACTTATAAACTTATACACCAGGCCTATAATAAACCATGAACCATGTTATAAAATGTTAAAACCATATACAATGTGTGCCGTGTAAAACATGTGCTACACATGCATGTAAATCAATGTCATCAAGTCCATTAAAAACAATAATAGTAACCAATACAACATAGGCTAGTAAAACATCCAGTCTTGCATATTTATCAACTAACAACTGTCATAGTATTCACTGGGATGGGACTGTAAGCCTGACATCATCCAAGATGAGCGTTAGTGACAAATGGGTAGTAATTCTTGTTCCTCTTTTATAAGCAGTTTTTGTTGTCAAGTGCACCTACGCGTGACAAGGAAAGAAAGGCTTTAGTTCATTAGAACTAAGTAAGCCTCGTAGTGACAAGTAGAAAACAGTTACCTTTCAGGTGTTTATAAGGGAAACAAGTGCCGCCACTCCACCCCTTTTTACAATACAAGTTAAGTTAGAATTGTTCATAAAACAATAATCGAACTTTATAATGAATGCGTAAACAATCAAAATAACACACATACATATAAAGGCATAACCATAGAAAAAGAAAGTAAGTACCATCACGACAACATAGTATTACATTAATAACCACATCAGGAAATATGGAAGGAGGAAGTAAGAAAAACATACCACATTACAACATAGTAAAAAAACAATGACACATTCCACATAATTTTAAATAATTTCTAGTTCAGGTAGTATTTGACTAGGTGAATAAATTTTTTTTTTTCAAATTTTGTGGACATTACAAGTGGTATCAGAGCCCAGTTTTAGCACTAAGAGACCAAATGGGTGTACCAAACATTTGTTGAAAGGAAAATAAAGTATGATTTTAAATTTTGTTAACTAGCATAAATTTTTCTAGTTATTAAAAATTTGTAATTGCAGGGTTTTAAAAGAACAGTTCATATCATGAACACTGAAGAAGATAATAGCCAACAAGGGAAATTCAATACTCCCACCCAGGAAGCAGAACTGGAAGTGGAACTAAATTCTGATATAATGAAAACCATACAAATTCTCCAAGGAGACTTGTAGAGTTTCAGATATGATAATAAGAATAAAAGGAAGGAACAAAAAGAAATTAATGAAGCATTGCTATGAGACATGACAAGAGGAATCCTGCAGGGAAAGCCCACTCATTCCACAAAAAGGTTGAGAAATAATTTTATCATAAATGAGCCAGCAGCTCGAGAGAAGAAGGAAAAGAAGAACATACCCTTAAACCTCCAGAAGAATAGTATCACATCCTTTCTAGTGATGATTTTCTTTCCCCATATAGAAAGAAACCGAGAAATGATGACAATCGTCAGGGAGAGTTTTGAAAAATAAAATCCCCAACCTATGAAGGAGAGATGAACACAAAGGAGACATTTGAGGAATGGTTTTTAGTTATGACCAAGTATTTCCGAGTTCAAAACTACTCTAGTGAAATGAAGGCTCATTTGTCCATCTATAATTTAAATGGAAAATAAACTATACGGTGGAGAGACTTGAAGCATAGTAAGAAATATGAGTTAAGAGAAATATTGTGGAGTAACCTTTGCAAGATCTTTTAAGAGAAATACATGTCAGAAAGGTTTTGCAGATAATTTCTTTTTTACCTTTATAGATTACATCCTAGTTTACTCTAAGAGTAAAGAGGAGCACGGGGAACACATCCGCATAGTGCTATAGGTGTTATGGGAAAGCCAGGTCTACGTAAATTTTAGTAAATGTGACTTTTACAAACCACAGATACAGTACTTGGGTCACATCATCTCTGATATGGGGATAGTTGTGGAGCTAAAAAATATTAGAGCCATAGAATTTTTGCCTAACCCTACTCATGTCACTGACATTAGATCCTCTTTAAGATTAGCCAGATATTATCAAAAGTTCATCGAGAAATTCTTGAGAATAGCTTGTCCCATGACCACTTTGCAAAAAAAGGAAAATAAGTTTTTATGGATGACCAAAAGTGAAGAAATTTTTCAAAAGCTTAAGCAACTTTTGAAGACCACACCAATACTATGAATTGCAGATCCCAATGGAGATTTTGTTGTTTGCATAGATGAATTCAAATAAGGACTCGTAGGAGTCCACTTGCAGAACGATTGTGTGATCTGTTATGAATCATGAAATTTAAAAGAGCATGCGCATAACTACTACACAGACAATCTTGAGTTAGCATTCATTATCCACGGCTTGAATATGTGGAGGAAAAACCTCATGGGAAGGAAAATCCTTTTTGATACAGACAATATGAGTATGAAGTATTTATTTGAGCAACTAGATCTGAATGATAGACAAGCTCAATGGTTGGCTTTCCTTAGCGAGTACCATTTTGAGCTAAATCATATAAATAGCAAAGAAAACAAGATTGATGATGCTTTGAGCCGAGGAACTCATATGATATATGAGGTGACTTTAATTCAAACCAATTCAGATTTACACGAGAGGATCAGAATGGCCAACAGAGTTGGTCATTTCTACGTAGAAATCCTCAAGAAGGTCCAAGAGGACAAGTTGTTTCAACAACAGAAATAGTACAAGGTAGATGAAACGTGACTACTATGGTCCAAGGAGAGACTGTACATTTTCGAAGGAGGGGACATTTCGTCCATCATCCTCATGGAATTTCATTGGAAACCCTACTCAGGGAAACCAGGATAGCAAAATATGATATCCACCATTAGGAGAGACTTTTTTTGGCCTAAGTTAAAGACCGACATAGCATTGTTCATCACAAAATGCCAGGAATGTTAGCTAGTCAAACCTGAGCATCAATATCGTTCGATATTGCTGTCACCGTTACCCATTCCAGAATGGAAGTGGGAGGTCATTAGTATGGATTTTATCACAGTTCTACCTAAGAGTAAGAAACAAAATGATTTTATATTTATAGTAGTTGACAAATTGTAAAAAGAAACAAACTTCATTCCAATGAAGTTGACATACAAGGAAATACACATTCCCGATATCTTCTTGAAGGAGATATTTAGATTACACAGGATACCCAAGGAAATCATCTCAGATGGAGATACTAAGTTCATCGAGAACTTTTGGAGATCCTTATTCTCTCGATTAGAGACACAGTTGAACTTTATTACTGCGTATCACCCACAAACAGATAGGAAGACAGAAAGGGTAAACTGGATTGTAGAGGACATGCTTAGGATGTATGTCATGAACAACCCCACCAAGTGCAAATATGAAATACGTCTTGCAAAGTTTTCATATAATAATGGTCACCAGACTTCTGCCAAGAGGAGTCCCTTTGAGGTACTCTATGGACAAAAGTGTAGAACATCGTTTACTTGAGATAGCCCGATGGATTGGCTCATGTTAGAGCGTGACTTGTTAAAGGACTTGGAACAATTTTCTACCAAGGTCTAGGTGAACCTATTGGCACCCCAACAACTCCCCTTCATTTTATGCAAAATAAAAGTGCCCCCCATGTAAATTTTGTAAGTATTTTTCTGTTTTCGGTTTCCTTGCTTTGGTAGGTGGGTTCTTGGCTTTCTTTCATTGATCCTTCACTTTTTGTGATGCTTGTTCTTTGACTTGGTTTTCATGGAAGATGATTTGGTGATTTCTTGTTTACTCAATTTTTGGCTTTGAGTTCTTCATAATTGATGCTTTTTTGCTATATGGAAATAACTTTGCGATCTAAGTAGTTAGTGAAAATTCATTATCATTTCATTACATTATTTAGCTGATTGTTTTATTGGCAAACTATCATTATGTTTCTTATACCTTTTTCCTTTCGATGGTGAAGCTACGAAGTCCTCGCTCTCGTTTAGCCTTAGCTCAATTAATTACATGTCTCTATTGGAAGAAATTGATCCATTTTGATTCTAAGAAAACCTTTCCAAACTTTAGATCTTCATTGTGTCAATGAGTTGAAAGGGTATCGTTGCATACTAGAATAATTTGACTAAACACTTCAATTTCAAATTTTTAAAATCCATGTTCGAGAGACTTTGATATCAAAGATGCAAGAAAAACTTGTAATTTCCAATTTGAGCAAAACGTCAATTTTTGTTAAATTTTTATTTTTTTTGGTTACAAGTTTTATTATTATTTTCAATTGAGAAAAATAAATAAATTTAAATAAACTCTTAACTTTATTGTTTTGACTCATTTAATTGTATTAATATAACTATAAGTCAAAATTCTATGGTTTTGGTAAAAAAAATTTAAAAACAAAATATCCAAATTACTAAAGTTCTTCTCATTGTTATTATTTTCCTTTTAAATTTGTGACCAAATTTAAAAAATTATTTATTCCATATATATATATAATGTCAACTTTAAATAACATCTTTTTACAAATATGTAAAATTCATTTGGTGGCTTGACTTTATCATTATTTGTAATTACAAAGTATTTAGTGAATAAACTCAAAAGGTATAATACAACTCCAAAATATTTACATATAAACTTTTCAATATCTCAATTATTTATGGCACATTTAAAAAACTTCATCACGAGGTTTTAAGATTGATGCTTTATCAAAACTAATAGTTTATTATGTTATTATATGTATTAAAAGATAGAACGTAATATATTAAGTTTTGAAAAAGTTCTCATTGAATTGTTTTCACATGAAAGAATATTTCGGTGAAAACTTGTCACGTAAAAGTTCATATGATCTTTTAATTTTATGCGATATTTTGTCTTATGCACCAACTTTGAATTCCATCTATTAATATATCTGAATGAATGATGTTTATAATTATTATAAAATAATTTTCATTATTTGATATAATTTTTATGTCAATACCTATATAATATTATTGTTTAATGATTTATTTGTATAGGGTTATTCGTCTTTCAGATGTGGAATAGATTAAAACTTATTGTATTGTGTCAGTAATTATATTATAATAATAATAGTTTAATATTATTATTTATCACAAATTACTATAGATTTACTGAAACTATGATGTATTGATAAGATTTCTCTTGAAAATATATTATATTTTCAATATCATAATTTACAATGCAATATGTGTTAATAATTTTTAGCTCACTCTTGGCCAAGATAGGATTGCATAGATTAGATTAATTTTCAATTTTTAGTTTAGTTTCACTAACTCTTGTTTTGCACGTGTCAAGTAGTTTTCTTTTATTTATTAAACAATCTCTGGTTAGATCTTTGAAAACAATCCTAAAACAAAGACTCTTATTAAGAGAGAAGAAAATAGATTTAATAGTTGTTTTCTTTGAATAGTTATTAAATAGACTTCTTATTTTTAGTATAAATTGCAAATAAATAAGATTAATTTTAGTTTTATTATTTAGGATTTAGATTAACATTTAGTTTAGTAATAATTTAGGATCTAGTTTTTCTAAGTTCAAGTGGTAGAACTTTCTTTATGAAGGTTAAAACTTAGGTGGTAGCAGGACCATAACCTGCTAGAACCAGCTAATTCAAACATACTGGAAGCTGCAGTAAGCGACTTGTGTGGGATGATTCTTCGTGTTGGCCAGGTCTGAAAATCCGACCAACAAATGGCACTAGTAGGAGGGCCATGAGGTAAAAGGAATGGTTTTTGTTTTATCTTTTTATTATTTCATGATTCATTAACCATTTATCCTCCATCTCTTTTATTTCATTATCTTATATTTTATTCTTCTATGCTGTTATACACGCATGATAGGGATGGTTAGTTGGAAAGCTATCCTACTTGAGTCAATTTTATTATGTTTTATCAATTATGTCTCATTCCCAAATTCTTGCATCGGAGTCCAACACGGCATTGAGTCTGCTTGGACCATTGCATGAATTCCCTGAAAAGGACGTTACTTTCTTGCCAAAGTTCGATGGTGAAGGGAATATAACAGCTCTTAAACATATTAGAAGATATGAGTCTATATTATGTTTACTTGATATTACATATGAAGATGTTGTATGCAGGCTTTTCCCCTTCACTTTTGAAGGTAAGGTATCAAACTGGTACTTTATTCTTTCCATTCACACTATTCATGGTTGGTTTGATTTTGAAATAATTTTTCAAAGTGCTTATGATAATTATAATGCGACTGACATATATATTGAATTGGATGAGATTCAGTTCAAATAAGGTGAATCCATACGTGATTTCAACACACGCTTTCGACATGTTTATCATCGACTCAAAGACAATCATAAACCTTTAGGTGACATTCTACATGAGTGGTATGTGCGTTCTTTACCCAAATCTACAGCTGTGTTTGTTGCACAAAAGGGTATAATTGATTTTAATCAAGCATCTGAGCACGCACAATCTCTTCAGAAGGATTTTAAGAGGTATTCTCATGACCCTTTTTCTTCTTTATTTTTCGATAATAATGATGATGAGAATAAAATTGAAGAAGATAATGAATCTGAAATTCCTAGTTTAAATGAACAAGTTAATATTTTGCATAATGACATTTTATCTTTGCATAATAAAAAAAAGTAAATCAATCATGCATGAAAAAGGAAAAATTGTAGCTATACATACAAAGACAATAGGTTTGCAAGAAAATCATAACTTAGCTATAAATTCATTCCAAAACCTTGATTGTCATTTTCCTCCACCTAAAATTGAATATAAGGAATTCCTTATGACAAATTCTCATTGTTTTGAATCCACATCTGAAGTCACTGAAATAGAGAATAATTCAAGTTCTTTTGATTTATTAATTGAAGGTCACACATTGTTTAATCATTTTGATTAACCTTGTAAAATATTTGAAACTGATTTACAAACTAATCTTCCTACTCTAGATAATATTGAACTTAATCCATGTTGTGATTCATCTTTTACTAGAGTTGGAACTTGTTTAGAATCTGATTCCCTAAATCATCAACTTCTTCCAGATTCAAATTACAAATCTGAAGTTGATATTGAAAATTCAATGTCTAGGAGAGAGATAGCTCTAAATTCTATTGATAAATCTAATTATAACATTTTAGTATCAAATCAATCTTTGAGTTGTTCTCAATGTAACTCTTCAATTTCAAACCAAAGTTTTGTTTGATATTATTATGTGAGTAATGACAACTTATTAAACGATTATACAAACGCATATACTATTGAGACATTGGGTAATAATTATGAATGTCAAGCAGAAATATCTCATACTCCTAAAACTCAAGTTTGTGTTGAATCTAAATTTCAAGTCTTAAATGAACACAAAATGAATAACGGTAACCCTCTCACCATAAAACAATGTTTAGAAGATGGTGAGGGGAAATTTTTAGGAGATAATTTTTCTTCTGATTTAGAAATTTTCTATAACTACACAATTTTCTCACAAGAATTTTATATAGAATTTTTTTTTCTTGAATGTTCATTTCCTTCCAATGTTGAAAATGTAACAAGTACTCTTGATGATGAATTAACCGAAATTGTGTCTCAATTTGATAATATTTATGAAATATGTATTTATTTACAAGAGAATATTCGTAAGGAAAAGATGCACATCATACATTAAAGAGATCAGAACAACTTTCGAATTCATCTTTTGTAAATCAAACTTCAGATGTAGAATTAACGAAAAATTGAATCTCTTCACACGAATGTCCTAGTCTTATACCTTATCCATCTTTCACATCTGAACAAGGGATTGCTGTAAGAAATAATTCTAAGGACGATTATCCTTTCACTATAGATTTATCTCAACATGTAAATATTGATCATTGTATATATCGCGATTCAATAGAAGCTTGGTTAGAAGATTCCTTCCATATAAGATTCCTTGTACATAATAATTTTCTGATCTTGCACTTGTTAGAAATAGTTCTAGTTAGTGTTGATTTTGATTTCCATATTTTGCTATTTTTCATTTTTTATTTTCGATGTACATATGTTTGTTAGTTTGAATTTACATGTTTGGTTACATTGGCTATATGATTTCACTTGATTTTTATTGTATTCCCTTTGTGCATATGTACATATCTAGCTTTAGATTTAGTTTCATTAATTTGTTTTCTTTTATCACAAGTAGGTTGTTTTTATTTTAGTAAGATGCAATTATTAAGCGACATATTGATTTCAACATAAGGATAAGCTATTGTTCATAAAATACATGTCTTGCTTACTATTTTAATCATCACATTGTATGCCTTATTTTTCAACTATTAAAACTTAATTACAAATTACTCATAAATGATGATTTGAAGTTTTAAAGCAAGAAAATTTGAAGATGATGTTCATAAGGTTTCCTTACAAACCTTACGAACATAGCTCACTCATATTTTAATTATAACCATAAACTGCATCGTTTATAATTTGGTTCATTTTTGTTTTCTTCTTATAAATAATATTGAATAAAGGATCTCATTTATTTGAACTTATCCATTTGAACTTAATCACAATCTCAAGAAAAGAATAAAATTTACAATTGAAACATTTTTGCTATAATGAGCTCAAAATTCAACATTATGACGAATTTATTAAATTTTGTATATTTTATCATATATTTTTCCTATATGCATCTTCCTTTTTCTCTCTTTCATTTGACCTTTTGATGAAATTATTAAACTTCAATCCTTTGTATTATCATATCATGGTCAAATTACATATTGGGAGATTGATAGTCCTTCTGTATGCATATCATGATTTAATGATTTTTACATTATTTTGTATAGCTCATCTCATAGAAAGTGATCATATCTTGAATTTCAATTTTTGAGTTTATTTATCTTCTTCGACTCTCAGTTAAAGTTTCGATAAATATTTCTTTTGGATTTTAATACAGACGTTTGGATGAATTTTGAATTTGATCAGGTCCTATTTTGTATATAAATTTTTAGATGCTTAGGTTCAATTAATTTTAAATTTGTTTAGCTGATTAATTTTTAGTGGTTTTAATATTCTAAGTTTTCTAATTTTCTTCGTTTTTTTTACTAAGGGAGCATTGTAGATAAATAATACTGTGATGTCATACTACTCGGTGTTCATATGTTTCTCTACTAATCAACCTAATATCTTTAAGGGAAACCATTGTAAGGAGTTTCTTGCCATATCAAATGTTCTTATTGTGACTGAATCACTCCTAGCCTTGAAAGATTTCTTATGAACTTAGCTAATCAGTTAGTTGAACTCACAATTATTATTCTTGGACTTTTTTTGGAGAATGATATCATTAGCTAAGAAAGTTAACCTGTCGAGAATTTTTTCTCTCAGAATCTTTATGAATCAATGACATTAGCCATCTTTAGGCCTTCCATGTTATTATAGGAGTATTATCTGGATTTATTTCCCATCCACTAGACAAATTTTAAAAATCTAATTTAAAAACTTTAATTGAAGAATAGGAGGTCTCGTCACGATCCGACCTAGTCATGATCATCAGTCCTATCGGGGATAACATCATTTATGATGACCAGGGTGATGGTTCTCGGTCATAAGATCAAGGGACAAGAGGTCTCATCATGAGCTAGCTTGTTTATCTATGGAATTTATCGTGAATGATGCTATCAACATATGGTTACCACGCTAGGATAGTGCTCTTAAATCAAAGTTATAATAAATTTGTTGCAAATAAAAATAGAAAACAAATGAAAACAAGTTTTATCTTTCAGTTATTTATATCTAATGGATGGGGAACTTATCTAAATATCTTCTTAAGGTATGGAGGTCATATCTTTATGCTAGTGTTATTCAATTATCTTTGGCTGTTGAGAAAGCATTCTTGATGAAGTTTATTTGCTATGCATATATTTAAAAGTCATTCATCTCTATGAAGTCTCTGAATAATAGTTGTGATAATTCATCTGATTGTGACGGTATTGAAGTTCAAACTTTACTATATAGGCTACTGATGTGATAAAGTCATGTGGTGTGAAATTTTATATTTCGAGAAAACCTTAATTTTGTTTTCTTATATCTTTAATATTCAAGTAACTTTACAGAGATAACCGGTTTTCCCAGTATGTTTCCATTGGTTGGCATCCCAACAAATTCCCTTCATTTTATGCAAAATAAAGGCCCCCCCCATGTAAATTTTGTAAGTATTTTTGTTTTGTTTTTGGTTTCCTTGCTTTGGTAGGTGGGTTCTTGGCTTTCTTTCATTGATCCTTCACTTTTTGCGATTCTTGTTCTTTGACTTGCTTTTCATGGAAGATGATTTGGTGATTTCTTGTTTACTCTATTTGTGGCTTTGAGTTCTTCATAATTGATGCTTTTTGCTATATGGTAATAACTTTGCGATCTAAGCAATTAGTGAAAATTCATTATCATTTCATTATATTATTTAGCTAATTGTTTTATCAGCAAACTATCATTCTATCGCTTATACCTTTTTCGTGTCGATGGTGAAGCTACAAATTCCTTTCTCTCGTTTGGCCTTAGCTCAATTAATTACATGTCTCTATTGGAAGAAATTGATCCATTTTCATTCTAAGAAAACCTTTCCAAAATTTAGATCTTCATCGTGTCAATGAGTTGAAAGGGTATCGTTGCATATTAGAATAGTTTGACTAAACATTTCAATTTCAAAATTTTCAAATCCATGTTCCACAGACTTTTATATCAAAGATGCAAGGAAAACTTGTTATTTCCAATTTGAGCAAAACTTCAATTTTTGTTAAATTTTTATTTTTTTGGTTACAAATTTTATTATTATTTTCAATTGATAAAAATAAATAAATTTAAATAAACTCTTAACTTTATTGTTTTGACTCATTTAATTGTATTAATATAACTATAAGTCAAAATTCGATGGTTTTGGTAAAAGAATTTCAAAAACAAAATATCCAAATTACTAAAGTTCTTCTCATTGTTATTATTTTCCTTTTAAATTTGTGACCAAATTTTAAAAATGATTTATTCCAACTATATATATATATAATGTAAGTTTAAATAACATCTTTTTACAAATATGTAAAATTCATTTGGTGGCTTGACTTTATCATTATTTGTAATTACAAAGTATCTATGCAATAAACTCAAAAGGTATAATACAACTCCAAAAGATTTACATATAAACTTTTCAATATTTGAATTATTTATGGCACATCTAAAAAACTTCATCACAAGGTTTTAAGATTGATGCTTTATCAAAACTAATAGTTTATTATGTTATTTAATTAATTAAAAGATACAACGTAATATATTAAGTTTTGAAAAAGTTCTGATTGAATTGTTTTCACATGAAAGAATATTTCGGTGAAAACTTGTCACGTAGAAGTTCATATGATCATTTAATTTTATGAGATATTTTGTCTTTTGCACCAAATTTTAAGATGGAGATAATCACGCCCGAGTTTGCATGAGCTCAAACCAAGTTTACGAGGCATATCTAGGATCCAACTGCCATACAAATAATAGCCCTACGAAGCTGCCAGCAAAATATTTGAAATTATTATGATTCCACCGAAATAGAGATCATTTCCACGCTGCTCAATCTCATTGAAGAAATTAATGACATCATTATAAGCAAATTTGTACGTTGTAACCACCCATATACAAAGGAACTTCACATTATGGCGTCCACATTGTAAGCAGAGAATATATGAGAATAACCTGCAAGAAATCGAGAATAAAAAAACGTCATCAGATCAATAGAGAATATAAAGATTGGTAGAAAAGAAGAACACGTATGCAAACATATAGATGCTTCCTGTGGATTCATTTGATTGCTTCTTCAAAGGAAAATTTCACCCATCATCAAAATGGTTACTACATTTATATAAAATTTATAGCGCTAAGGAAGTTTGTCATTGCACAAATTTGAACTCTTTATCCTCCCTTCTTGCTTTACTTTCTATGACAATTATATATTTGAAAAAACTGTAATATCATTTCTTTTAATCAATGCTTTTCTACAAAATATTTCAGATTGCTGCTTAAGATATATTTGTGATCCATATATCATGGACTTCACGTATGTGATGGAATCATATTATAAACAATTTACCAAGTAGTTGTTTCTCAAAACATGGATCACTGGCAGGAGATAAAAGGAACTGAGTTACCAGGACAACAAAAATTACCAAAAAAATATCCAAGCCACATCATCAAACAAAACCGCAGGCAGCTACAGAACTGTCAAGAAGTTGAATCGCGCACGAGTTGGAGGAGGAAAATTTCAGGGTCAATTTTCAAACAAACCAGGATGAATCTGGCCAAACTAGTGAAAACCCACTTCACAAATGGGGTCCGTTACCCCTAATTGTGGGCCGTTTTGAAAATCTCTAAGCCGATTTGGCGATTTTCATGCCCAAATGGAGGTGAATTTTTAGAAATTTGTGGCGGCGGGTTTGGCATCTAGTTGAACAAACCAGAGGTTTGCGGTTTGATCCAATCCTTCCATTGATCTTCTTTTTTATAAATTTGACCTCAGAAGTTTGCAAAAGAGAGGGGGTCTCCACAGATCTGAAAAGAATTTATATCTTTCCATATTCTATTTCTGTATGTAATCTGGTGTTTGAAAAGGAAAGGGAGACACTTCCATAGGGAAAGGCACTCCAGAAAGTTCTGTAAATGATTTTCAGAACCATGCTTGTTTTTCCTCAGGAATTCTGTTGGAAAAGGAACTGTAAGATAGATTGATGTTATTTTGTAATCCTGAAATTAATTGTTATGTCTGGGTGATGTTTACACTAGCATATAATTTTATGCTATCTGAAGAAGACTGGTAACATTTTTGTACAGGATTTATCTGATATAATTATACAAATATACATTCAATCCTCTTATAGTTTTCTTATATATTTCGATTTACTTACACATTGTATGGTGTTAGTATTGAACACTTTTAGCTTTTGAATTCCATCTGCTAATATATCTGAATGAATGATGTTTATAATTCTTATCAAATAATTTTGATTATTTGATATAATTTTTATGTGAATACCTATGTAATATTACTGTTTAATCATCTATTTGTATAGGGTTATTCAGTACTATTTATTACTATCATCTTTTAGATGTTGAACAAATTAAAACCTATTGTATTGTGTCAGTAATTATGTTATAATAATAATAGTTTAATATTATTATTTATCACAAATTACTATAGATTTTACTGAAACTATGATGTATTGATAAGATTTCTCTTGAAAATATATTATATTTTCAATATCATAATTTACAATATAATAGGTGTTAATAATTTTTAGCTCACTCTTGGCCAAGATAGGATTGCATAGATTAGAATAATTTTCAATTTTTAGTTTAGTTTCACTAACTCTTGTTTAGCATCTATCGAGTAGTTTTATTTTATTTATTAAACAATCTCTAAACAAACCTAAAACAGAGACTCTCATTAAGAGAGCAGAAAATAGATTTAATAGTTGTTTTCTTTGAATAGTTGTGCAATAGACTTCTTATTTTTAGTATAAATTGCAAATAAATAAGATTAATTTTAGTTTTATTGTTTAGGATTTAGATTAACATTTAGTTTAGTAATAATTTAGGATCTACTTTTTCTAATTTCAAGTGGTAGAACTTTCTTTAAGAAGGTTAAAACTTAGGTGGTATCAAGACCATAAACTGCGAGAACCAACTAGTTCAAACATGCAAGAAGCTGCAGTAAGTGACTTGTGTGGGATGATTCTCTGTGTTGTCTAGGTCAAAAAATCCGGCCAACGGAACCTTACCTAAGCACAAGACCATGAGAAAAACTACGTGGATAAGAAAATAAAAGATAAATATTATCAAATAGGAGACCATGTCTACTTGAAAGTAAAAGCAAAATGAAGCTTGTCGAGCTTGGGAAGGTGCAGTAAGTCAGCACCTAGATTTTCTTGACCCTTTGAGATACTGACCAAGAGAGGGCGGGTGGCATATGAACTAGCATTACCCAATCACATAAGATTCCATAATGTTTTCCATGCATATTTATCAAAGAAATATATTTATGATACTAAACATGTGATTGATTGGTCCTTAGTATAGGTGGAACCTAAAGGGGAGTTTGCCCCTTAACCTCTTCATATATTTGACAAGAGAGGGGTGCAGCTCAGGAAGTGCACCATAGTCCAGTTGAAAGTGCAATGTAAGAACCTTAAGTCTGATGATCCTAATTGGGAGGATGAAGCCACCATGAGAAAGGCTTACCCCGCCTTGTTTCATGATTTCATTTCGAGTCCCTTGAACACCGGAGACGATGTTGTTCAAAGAGAGGAGGGATGTTACTTTGATGTTTTATTTTCATATATAGGTCTAGGACCCCACTGTATATGAACATGATGATTTGTTTGATATATTCGGCATAAGCCAATTACATATGTTTTACGTATGATTTTATGTGTCGAGCGTGGACCCTAAAGCACATGGTTGATGAGATGTTTTGTGTTGAGAGATGAGCTCTGGAGCACACGAGTATTTGAATGTTTCTGTTGAGCAAGAAGCTTTGGAATGCATGGGTGTTTTGTTGTCTTGAGCGAGGAGCTCTCGAACACATGAATTATGTAAACCTTTGTGTTGAGGAGGAAGCTCTGAAGCACATTAAAAGATAATTGGAAGTGTTGGGCATAATCCCTTGAGCCTTCCAAGTTGATGTTGATCCTAAGCTCTGGAACATTGGATCCTTGGCCATTGTATCCCTAGGTGTATCCTACAAGTACATACTAGCCTTAGTGTTGAGTGACGAGCTCTGGAATTGCACTAAGTTTGTAACTCCCTTTTTTTAGCGTTGAGTATGGGATTTGGATAAGCGCTAGGAGTTACTGAAAATAATTAATTATATCGAGTGAAAATGACTTGAGTAAAATATTGATCTCATCTTACTTATTTATAAGTGATTAAATGAAATTTTGAGTTTATGTGTCTCATCAAGTAGTGAAGAACTACCATGTTATACGAGGGAATCCACCATGCAAGGATGTTTAGAGTTCCCTAGCCTAGTAGACCTAACCACCTACCTCACTTCCTTAATGAAGAAAGCGTCATTAGAGGAAATTTCAATTTAAAATGGGCCTTCCAAAAATTATACAAATTCCATGTCATCATGTATTAGCCAATCAAAATTATTTAAAATTAAAAAAGGGAGCACCTCTTAAACAATTTTTTAATATAAATTTAGGGATAGGTATCATAAAAAAAACTACTTTTTTTGTTCGTATTTTCGACATATCTCCTTGTGTTTTAACTCAAATTTCGATTGGGAGAGTTCGTTGGATGTAGAACTAAATTTCCATCCAACGAGTACCCACTTGGCATACTTTTGATGATATCTGCTACCCCAAAAACAAGAAATACTTGAAAAAAACGTGATGATGATGTCATCATCAAGTTTTTTTAGGTATTTTTTGTTTTTGGGATAGCACGGACCGTCAAAAGTATGCTGAGTGGGTACTCGTTGGATGCAGAATTTAATTCTACATCCAACGAGCTCTCCCAATAGAAATTTGAGTAAAAACATAGGGATACATGTCAAAAATACAAACAAAAAAGTAGTTTTTTCTTTTCTTCCTCCAAAATTAATAAATATTATTTTATTAATTTTCCTTAGGAGGCCCATTTTGAGTTGAAATTTCCTCTAATGCATAAGTTGAGGGATCATGTTATATGATACCTAAAGACAATTTTTAACAAATAATATATATATATATATATATATATATATATATATGGTATGATAAAGAGTAATCATAGTAATAATATTAATAGTATAAGAAATAAGGAAAGAATCCATCTACTATTATTATTAGTAAAAGATAATTAAATATTATAATACCTATTAAAGTTCCTAAGCTAAATATTAAAAGTGCCTAAATTAAATAAAACGGGTAAATCAAGAAATCAAGTGATTCTTGATTTAACTTCACGTTTGACTGAAAAGTCTGGCTATAATGTCCCAAGCCAAAGAGAGGCTTGGGGATCTCTTCAATATTTTTGGATTCATTATTTTGCATGATAACTCTTAAGAGAGATCTTGGAGAATATTTTATTAAGAGTAAAAATGAGAACCAGTTCTGACCTGTTATCTCCACTGGGGAATCCTTACCTTAGGATCACTAAGCTACTTACATGTTGGAACCAACTTAGGGGAATCCAGATTAGAACCGAGAACAGTTCTGTGTCATGATTGGGTGGAATGTGGTAGTTCCCAAGTGATTTGGTTATTTATACAGAGGTCATATATTCCTGTGAATTTGTTAATGTTGGGTAATTTAGTGTGGAGGTTTTCGGCCATTGGAATTGCTTCACCTTGCAGGTATGAGGTTCTTGATTGTTCTATTTTATTATCCAGTATATTTCTTGTTAGAATATTTAAGGGCTTTTGTTTTACTTCTAACCCTATGTCTTTAATTATCTCCTCTTTATAATATTTAAGGGTTTACATTTTATTTCCTAGCTTAAACTTTGTTTTCCTAATACCTAGAACTACTCTAAACAAAGTCTTTATGTATATTTATCTATGGATTCTACTAGAAGATTTCATATTTACAACAAACCTATACTTAGAAGTAAAAAGACTAGTTAGTATAACCTCTAAAAAGAAACTAATTATAAAACACACTAAATTAAAGTTTAGTAAATTAGAACCTAAGAAACCAACCATTCTCCATTATTTAATATCAAGATAACCATAATCAAAATAAAAAATGAAATGCTAAACAGCCAAAGCTATTGAGACCTCTAATATGTCTGAATCTGTATTCTAAATAAACAACATTATAATCTCATTATTCCATACCTAAGAATTACCATTAAACTGAAGTAATAAAGCTAAACTAAAACCATCAAAGACTTTTGAGGGTCTGTATATAATTTTATAAAGAACAAAGTGTATAAACAATATCATTCCTCATTTACCAAAGTAATATATAAATCGAATATACAGACAAGATATCAAGACCATATAGTTGTTTGAAGTTTATGTTTTAAATAAACAATAATAAACATAAATCTTTCTCATTTATAAATAATCAAAGTGCAAAATGTAACTAACCAAATCGTGTAACCAAGTAACTTTACACATAATAAAAAAACCACATCATTATGTATAGAACTCTTTAAAACATAGCATAAATAAACAGAGGTTAATAGATCGATTCATGTAGGCATCAATGCCAAACAAACCTTTAAAAGCAATCATCATTTACCACCACCGTGACCTAGGATTAAATCCTTTAGAGTCATTTGGTTTACATTTACAAGTCACCATATCGAATCCTATAGGATTCACAAATTTACTAAATGCCACAACACTTCAACCATGCATACCACACTATGTTAATCTCATACACATGTCGTAAAAATAATACAACATAATCCCTACACAGAGGTTAAACACCAATTTATTTACACACTGTAACTAATTCATGGCCCTCATCCCTTTTCATACAAAGCATTTAAACATGCTCATAACACATTAAAAACCTTGCAACACTATGCCAATAGCAACAAAACACATTCGTAGGGTTAAACTCACAGTCACAACCTCTACTTTTAAATACATAGGAATAATCACCATGATGATTTAAAGAATAAAACATTATGTCATTCATCAATTTACAAGTCACAGCTCTAATGGTGGGAACACTATTGCCATCTACGGAATGAATCCAAAGGCGAAACAATACTGTTAACAAATCCATATAAAGAACTTAAAACTAGATTTATTAGACCATACAGAGTCATGCTAGAGATAAGCTAAGAACCATAACCTTAAACACACATAGAGAATGTAAACACTATACATATCATCTTTATAAATAAAAATAAGAGCTTGCACATTGGTATAACCTAGGCCTTGCACCATTGCAAGCAATGGTGATGTCGTCGTATCAAAAACATTAACGTATGTACAATTCACAGATCCTGTGAAGACTCACCAAGGCCAACATTACTACACATACTATCCATTTTCAAAAATGAGAATACTCTAAGTCCTCGCCCAAGGTGCTAAACCCCAACAAAAAACCCAAATATTAAATATCCCTAATGCTTTACACAAACAACCCCTTTCCAAATCACAACCATTAAAACCAGACCAAACACTCAACCAATGATGAGTTTCAAAATGTGTCACGATATCCACACAAGAGAAGGAGAAGTGTAAAAGACTTGTTACAACAAGGCTTACCCGAAATGGGTATGGTGTTGACCTGAGGGTGACCCATGACCCATGACCCACGTTTTCCAAACCGTGCAACCTGCAACAACAACAAGATATGATGAGAAGTATGATTTTAACCCAAACTGAACACTAATATAAAGCTGCTAAACTAGAATGGAAGTCATACCTGCCATTACAACCAACCTCCAAAGCGCTACGCTACCAAACAAACCAGAGATAGAGCTCACGAAGCCATGCTTCAAATGAAACCAACCTTTGCTCTAGTATGAGCCCTAAGAATAAGACCCACACATCCCAAATATCATTGATATCGCCAACGTGGCTTCAATTAATGTAAATCAAAACCCATGGCATATAGTTTATGCCACTCTTTAATGCAGAGCCATGTTTAATCAACATGCAACATATACAATCGATTATGTGTATTGAATACATATGGTATAGCCATAGTCCATGGAATATTAAATATGCAACGGAGAACTATTGTGAAGGTTATAAACTTATACACCATGACTATAATAAACTATGAACTATGTTATAAAATGTTCAAACCATATACAATGTGTGTCATGTAAATGATGTACTACAACCACATTTAAATCAATGTCATAAAGTCCACTAAAAAAATAATAGTAACCAATACAACATAGGCTAGTAAAACGTACACCCTTGTGTATTTATCAACTAACAACCATCATAGTATTCACTGGGATGGGACTATAAGCCTTCCGTCGTCCAAGATGAGCGTTACTGACAAGCAGGAAGTATGTCTTTTTTCGCTTTTATAAGTTGTTTCTATCATCAAGTGCATCTGCAAGCGACAAAGAAATAAATGATTTAGTTCATAAGAACCAAGTAAGCCCCATAGTGACAAGTAGAAAAATTTACTTCTCAGGTGTTTACAAGGGAAACAAATCCCACCACTCCACCCCTTTTTACAATACAAGTTACGTCAGAATTGTTCATAAAACAATAATCGAACTTTATAACCAATGAGTAAAGAATCAAAATAACACACATACATATAAAGGTGTAACCATCGAACAATATAGTAACTACCATCATGACAACATGGTATTACATTAATAACCACATGGGGAAATATGGAAGAAGGAATTAATAACAACTTACGACCAGGGTGAATTTTAGCCCAGTGGGCTATTTTTCCATGTTTTTCTCCCAAAAAAGATTCACCATTCTGCATTTTTTGAAGCCCTCTTTTGCCCAATTTGGATGGGGTAAATTTTTTTCACCCTAAAAATCGCCAAATTGTTATATAAACGATATAAAATCCTTGGAAATTAAAATATTTTTTAAAAAATATCGCCAATCATTTTATAGTTGGGGTTTTAAGAATTGGTAATATTCGCCAACATTTATACACTTTTAAATAAGTATGGTTCCTTAAAATCATCCCTGCTTACGACATTACAACATAGTAAACAAAGTACGACACATTCTGCATAAGTTTAAATAATGTCAAGTTCAGGTAGTATTTTACTAGCCTAATAATTTTTTATTTTTATTTTCAAATTTTTGGGACATTACATTTACCCAATGTTGAACTTGTTGTGTTAACATATGGTTTTGATTATGGGTCTGGAAGATGTTTGGTTGTAAGAATAATTTGTTGTTTGGCTTGGGATTCGAGGTTCTATCATTTCGTTTGGGAATTGTTTCAATGCGACTGTGTTAAATGACTTGTATTGCTCTATAATGTAACTCTGATGTTTGAACTGTTAATAGACACTTGGCTCTATGGTTTTGGTTTACCGTTAGCTATGTAATGGATTTTTAGTTTTAAATGAATCTTTACTGGGGTTTCGTTCTGTTTAAAATGACTCTATAAATTTGGTATGCATTTCTAAATGGTAACAGTGCCATTGCACTGCAATGGCGCTTATGATGCGATGGTTTCATTAATCAACACGAATTGTGGATATGTGGTTTAGTTGATGCATCTGTTGATAAGCATGTTTCTTTTTTTGATTGAAATGATTTGAACTTTTTTTGATGTGAAAGAGCCTAGCTCTGTATGTAAGTATAGAGATAGCGTATTGATAAGTTAAGGGCAATCGTAATGGCTAAACCTTATGTGGATAACATATCTCTTGTAATGTGTTGAAATATTTTTTACCTTTCACTTACAAGATTCGATACTTGGTTTGGTCTATGTTAAAATCTCCTACCTGAGCTCTAAGTGATTAAAAATTGGATCGAATGCTTGGCTGGGTTTACTGGTTTTAATGTTTTGTAGTTTAAATGTTTTTAAATGTTGTGTTTATATAGTTGGGGTTTTAAAGGATTTGACCTTGCATCGCGTGGTTACTTTGACTGTGATCATGGTTTTAAGCTTTGTTTCGTTAATATGTATTATGTGGTGATTATCATGTTATTATTTTAACTCCATCAACACGATGCGTATGGGAGTGGAACTCCGTTTGTTTTTGGTTTTATTTATTTTACGGTAATTTAGTTTGACAGGTTTCGTAGATAGAGTTTGTTCGGAAATTAAATGGCCAACATCCAATCCTTACAGGATTTGATTGTTTGGCACTGATTAATAGTGTTAGTAATTGTTGGTATTTAATAGTATAGTTTTTAAATCGTGGATAGGCTCTCGACCTTCATGCATTGAGGTTATGCAAATTTGTTATTTTTTATATTTGATTTATAGATTGGTTTACAACGTATTTATAATGTTCTGTTTGGTTATTTTATGAGTATTTATGTATTGACATGATATGTTTGCTCGCAATATGTAATCTTCTAGCAATGTGATTTATATTTGAGGTTTTGAGCTTGTATTTAAGGGATTCGATCCCTGGACTCAATGTTTATAAATATGTTTTTAATTGATTTATTTAATATTATTTTAATGTTTGTGCAGAGTCTAAATAATGATTAGTTTAGAAATAAAATGAGTTTGCTTATCTTTAGGTCTATTTATCTATTTTTGTTAATCTCTGTTTTATTTTACTCATGTGACCTAAGTCATAACTTAGGTTTTAGTTTTTAAGTTTTAACTAGCAGCTAGAGTTTGAATCTAGATTACAAATTCTAATATAACTTTCTAAACTAAATACATATAAATGTGTTAGTTGTTTAACCCTAGAAATCTATCTAGAGATTAAAATATAAGATTTACTTTACACAATAAATACAACCTGAAGCATATAAACAATTGGGAAGTAAATGTTGCAGCTCTTCAATCCAGAGCATAAATACAATAAGCAAAAAAATTGTAAAAAATATTAATAAAACTTGAGAAGATAAAAACCACATACCTGCAACTTTTCAGCTTATTAATGGCTAAGAACACTGCACACTTAAACACCCATAATTAATAAAAAATTAGTTATCTCTCACTTTAGATTTGTTAACCAGATAACTTGGGAACTACCACGTTTTTCCCAACCGTGACCCGAAGCCGTTCCTGGTTTTACTCTGGACCCCCCCAACTTGGCTCCAACATGCAAGTAGTGTATATCTGGTAAAGGTGAGGCTTCTCTTATCTAGAATATCAGTTTCTGTATAATATTGATTTTCTTTTTGAAATGCTCTCCAAAATTATAAGGAAAAATGATCAAATCCACCAAGCCTTCCATTGGCTTGGGTCTTTATTGAAAATATTTTAGAAAGGGGCATTTGAAATTTAGTTAGATCAAGAATCCATTATCTTCTAGAAAATAATCTTTAATTGATTTATGTGGATTATTCTAACTTAAAACTTTTTACTAGTTCCTAATTTGATTTTTAGGATTGAATATTTATTTAATCATTTTAGTAAATAATAAATACATAGAATACTTATTTATTATTTTTTGTTATCTTTATTTTCACACACACACACACACACACATATATAATTATTCTTTTACTCATAATATATATATAAACTATATATATGAATGTTATTATTTATTTAGGCATCGTATAACATGATCTTATTTGCATGATGCTTTCATTATCTTACAATCATTTCTTTTATTAAGGCCTTTAGGTAGGGTTGGTCAGTTAAGTTAGGAAGCTCTAAACCTCCTTGCATGTTGGATTACCTCATGTATAATGGTAGTTATTCAGTACTTGATGCCAAGTAGAAATTCAAAATTTCATTTAATCAACTTAAAAATAAGTAAGATAAATATCTTTGCTATTAAGAGTCGTTCTCACTCAACAATTCTTAATTTTTATTAACTCCTAGTTCTATTCAGAGCCCGATCTCAATGCTAAAAACTTGGAGTTACACTTGGTGCAATTCCAGAGTCTCTCACTTAACACTAATTCTATGATGTACTTGTATAATACACCTAGGTATAAAATGGCCAACGATCCAATCGTATGCATCTTATGCTCAACATCAATTTGGAATGCTCCAGGGATCATGCCCAACACTTCCAATTATTATAACTCATGTGCTACAGAGCTTGTGCTCAATACAAAATGTCATCTCTCATGTGCTTTAGGGTCCATGCCCAATGCATTACACAATGCAATTATGTATTTAGTCTTCTACACATTTTATCACAATAATCATCTCAATATATGTATTTAAGATAATCACATAATACACCCAGTACATCATACTATGAAAATAATATTTTCCATCGGGGTGCATACCCAACATATAGAATCGCATATATTATAAATAAAACATATGCATTTGCTTAGAACCAATATATCAAACTAATAAACATAAGTCATGTGCATTGGGGCCTTACACCCAATATACAAATATAAAAATCAATGTAACTTTTGTGCAATGAGAATCATTCCCATTATTGTTAAGGTCAAAATTAAGGCTATTATATCCCTCCTTACTTAGAACAACACCATCCGAATGTTCTAGGGACTATGAATGAAGTCATGAAATAAGGAGAGGTAAGCCTCTCTCATGGTGGCCTCATTATACGATGTGGCCTCATCGGCTCCAAAGTGATTATATGGCACTTTCAAATGGACTATGGTTTGCTTTTGGAGCTGTACTTTTCTTTTGTCCAGGATATGAAGGGGTTCGAGTACAAACTTCTGTTTCGGTTCGACCTATAACGAGGTCCAATCAATAACATGTTTAATACCATATACATATTTCTTCAGTAAGGATGTGTGGAAAACATTATGAACCTTTACGTTAGAATCTAAATCTAATTTATATGCCACTATCCTTCTCTTGGCTAGTATCTCAATGGGTCCAAACAATATTGATTCCAAATTTCTAAATCTTCCCAAGCTTAATGAACTTCTTTTCACTTTTACTCTTAAGTAAACATGTTCCTTGATGTGACACTATTTATATTTTATTTTCTTATCTGCATAACTCTTTTGGAGGTCTTGCGCTTCCTTAAGGTTCTGTTGTACTTTGGTGACTAACTGTTCCAAGTTTTTTAGTAAGTCTGGACCTACCATGAGCCGGTCCACTAGGCTATCCGAAGTAACTGATGTTCTACACTTCTGACCATAGAGTACCTCGAAAAGACTCATCTTGGTAGAGTTCTGGTATTCGTTGTTATAAACAAACTATGCGAGGTATATATAATCATCCCACTTGGAGAAATTGTTCATAAGATACATTCTAAGCATGTCTTCAAAAATATGGTTTACCTGGTCTGTAGTCCCGTCTGTCTGTGGGTGGTAAGAAGTACTAAAATTTAACTATGTCTCTATGCCGGAGAAAAATTATCTCCAAAAGTTACTGGTAAACTTTATGTGTTGATCCGAGATAATTTCCTTTGGCATCCCATGCAATATGAATATCTCTTTTAGGAAAATGTCGGCCATGTGAATTTCGTTGTAGGTTGAGTTAAATGACATAAAGTTCTCTACATTAGATAACTTATGAACCACTACAAAGATAGAATCATTTTTCTTATTTCTTTTTGGTAGACCCGTAATAAAATCCATACTAAAGACCTCCCACTTCCATTCTAGAATGGGTAATGGTTGTAGTAATCCAGAAGGATGCTAATGCTCATCTTTGACTAGCTTACATTTTTAACATTTTGTGATAAATAATGCTATGTCGACCTTTAAATTAGTCCATAAAAAGTGTTTCTTTACTCTTGATATCATCTTTTAATATCCTGGATGACCTGAGTAGGGATGCTGATGGAACTCCATTAGGATGCTAGACCTGATGTCCCCTCATTCTTGAACGTACAATCTCTCTTTGGGCTACAATAGTCTGGTCTCGTTTACCTTATACTGTTTTTTTGTTGAAACAACCTATCCTCTTGAATCTTCTTGAGTAATTCAAGATAGAAAAAATCAAATCCATTCATCGCTCTGATTCTATCATGCAAATCCAAATAGGTTTGGCTTAAAGTTACCTCACATAAAATATGAGCTCGTCGACTTAAAGCGTTGGTGATTTTATTCTCCTTTTCCTTTATATGATTTAATTTGAAGTGATACTGACTAAGTAAGGTCAACCATTTGGCATGCCATTCATTTAGATATGGATGGTCGAACAAATACTTTAGGCTCATGTTTTCCATATTCAAAAGAAAATTATTCCCCATGAGGTAGTGCCTCCACATCTTCAAGGCATGGATAATGGATTCTAGCTGAATATCATGGGTACGATAATTTTTTTCGCATTCCTTTAATTTCGGTGGCTCATAACATATCACAAAATCAGTCTGTATGAGGAATACTCTGATTCCTTCCTTTCTTGCGTCAATTCAAACAACGAAATCCCCATAGGGATCCCCAATTCATAATATTGGTGCAGTAGTCAAAAGCTATTTAAGCTTCTGAAAAATTTCCTCGCACTTGGTCCTCCATAAAAAATGGTTTCCTTCTTTTTTAAGTAGTTCATGGGACAAGAAATCCTTGAAAATTTCTCAATGAAATTTCGATAGTAACTCGCTAATTCCAAAAATGACCTAAAGTTTGTGATATAGGTAGGGGCAGGATAATATTTTATGGCCTTAATATTTATGGGTCGACACCTACCCCCTTCTCGGATATGATGTGACCTAGGTACTATATCTGTGGTTTCTAAAAATCACATTTACTAGACTTAGCGTAAAGATGGCGTTCCCATAATACCCGTATTACTCTCTAGATATGCTCCTCATGTTCCTTTTTACTCTTTCAGAAAACTAGGATGTCTTTTATAAATACCACTACAAACTTATCTAGGTATTTACAAAAGATATTGTTCATCATCTACATAAAATGTTTCATGCATTGGTTATCCCAAAAGGAATTAATACAAACTTGTAATAGATGTATTGCATTTGGAACGTCATTTTATGTATATCTTCATCGCAAATCCGTACCTAATGGTAACCAGACTGCAAGTCAATCTTTGAAAACATCTTTTCTCCTCCAACTTGTTGGAACAAGTCATCAATCCTAGGGACTAGGTAATGGTTCTTGAAGGTCATATTGTTAATTTGGTAGTAGTCGATGCACATTTGCATCATACCATCTTTCTTCTTTAATGAAAGTATAGGTGCTCCCAAAGGGGACACACTTGGTCAGATATAACCTTTCTCAATCAACTTGTGTAATTGCAACTTGAGCTCCACCAATTCTAGTGCGCTCATGTAGTATGGGCATTTCAAAGCCATTACTGACCTTGGTTTCAGTTCTATAGAAAATTCTAGGTCATGTTTTGGTGGTAATCGTAGTATTTCCTCAAGAAATACATCTTTAAACTCTATGACAACTGAAAAATCTGCTATGTGCTTCTCTCCCTCAGCTTCTACATCCTGGATGTTTACTACAAAATGTTTGCATCCTTTCCTAATACATTTTTTCTTTTGTAAAGTAGATATATGTCTAATGGATACCTTCTTGGGTATGCCTTGAATCTTTGTCTGATTCCCTTTGGTATTCATGCACAAGATTGACTTGTTTATACAATCGAGAATGACATGATGCTCTTCCAACTTTTCCATGCTGATAAGTACATCGTGCAATCCTAAGGGTAAGATATTCAAAGCTATATTAGCTAGAAAATAATTTGATTTTACTTCACAATCTCTCCCTAGTTCTAAAACCTTTCTTTTTGTACCTGTAATATCCCTCTTGTAAACCCCTGAACATGTTGTAAACTTTTGAATATTATTGTACTTAAATTTTTTATTGCTGAGGAGCTCAAAGCCAAGGCCCCACTAGTATGAACCATGTTATGCACTTATGAGACCTAAAGGCTATCATGCAATCCCAACGACAAGTAGCCAAATCCACTAAGAGGGAGAGGCCATGGTTAACAAGGCCTTGGTGATCCAGGAAAGTGTAACCTGGCTTCTTCAAAATTGCGACGTGGTAACGGGAGGTAACTAGCTACCATAGACAATGGTAATTGCATAGCGGTCAGCTATGATGAGAAGAACATGCTTACACATATATATAAACATATGAATATCAAAAGAGTAAATTGCTTACATAAACCATTATTCATATGAAATAAATATATTAATGAGATAGTATATATATATAACATTAGATATATGTATATTCCATTAATATGACAAAGATGGTTTAATAAACAAACATTCTTTTCTATATATTTGAGTGATATTGGATGTGGATGGTTAAGAATAAATATACAAGGATATAACTATTAAACCATATGTTATAGAGGTTATAACTTTAAATAAAAAAATTAGAAATATGCGGGCATGACATTATCACCCTGAGGGATGTTTAGGTGGACATTGAGGGTGCAGTTTTCTTGGAGAGAGTCAAGGGAATTATTTTGTAACAAGAAAACACTGCCTTATTCCTTAAATAAATGGCAGTCTGCTGCAGCAAAATTTATACCCCTCTTCTCCTGCATAGCAAAGTGAGGAAACACATTAATGTGCCAATGGCTATCAATCCGCGGAGAGAGCAATCTCGGCTTTAAAAAGGGGAGTTTTCTGCATTTGCAGGGGGGGGGCACGCTAAGCCCAGAGCTCTCTATTTGTTTTTAATTGCTACGCTTGAGAAAGAAAGGGCGATGGGTTTTATATGGGGAACAAATCTCTGGGATAGGGATTGGAAACAATCTCTGAGTGTTCAAACGAAACAAACCTACAAATAGATAGGGGGGAATGATCCATGTGCTGAGGAAAGGAACGAACCATACGCAGTAATTCATTTCAGCGGTTTGAAACAAAAGGTGGAATTTCGATTTGGTGGAGGAACCCTCGTGCTTCAAGAGATCTGTTGTATACGAACTTCCTCTACTTACACAGGTATAACTCAAGATCACCTTCTATGTATGCTTGACGAATAAATGGCCCTATGTATATTTTACCTCTCTACGTGATAGAGTTGCTAGATCCCCATGTAGTTTAGGTCTGACATGCGCTTTGGAGCCTCATCAGTTTACTTCTCGCTTACCTTCTCGCTCACATAGAATTAGTGGAGTTTATAAGTCATGAAGCATGAATTCATTCCTGGAGCTCCTCCCTTAAGGGTAACCAACGATAATAGGGTTGTACTCTTAGCAATTAGAATAAAAATCAAATAGTGACCTGCTGGTCTCAATGTTGCAAGGAGAATTTTGTTTATCCATCGAAAATGGTGCTATTTGACTGGAATTTGTTTTATACTGGACTAGATCAGTCAACCGAGAAATTTCTAACAGGCCCTTCTAACTAAACCCAAAAGAGGAGAGATTCTCGGTTGTTATCGGCTTGTGCAGGGATGGGATTTGCAAAAAAAATATCTTTTCCAAATCTAGTCGATGCATGTCCAGATTTATTTTGGTTGGTGAATGGCCCCTTTGTTGGAAAAATGACCTTCATCTTGGATGCCATGACTGAGGGATGATTACTTGGTCAAATCACATGTAACTATCACTTTCAGGCTTACAACCTGCAAATAAGCCTTTAAGGCTAATTAATTTATACACACAGGTGAAATGAAAGTCAAATAGAAATTCCTTTCACTTTTTCCTCTACGTCCCAAGGAGACACATGTATAAAAATGCGTCGATATTCCACTATGCATTGCGAACCTTCAAATCGACCTAAATGCATTGTACATATGCATGTTTACCTACTAAATTCGTGAGATGAAATATATGGGATAAAATTAATCGATTCATATCGATATTTTCTGTGGGAAGAGTTTTCTAGCCTATTGATTTTTCCGAGGAGTTACTTCTTATTGAATCTCTCTTGCTCTAGTAGATGAGTAGCTCACATAGTGTTTAAGTTTTAACTTTCTGCTCGTGAGTTTTGTTCGACCTACAAGTTTGGTAGAGTTGTTATTTATTGGCCACAAAACTACAGCAGGATTCTTTCCATTTAGATCTGGAAGTGTTGTATTTTCTCAGCTACTCTTGATGAATATATTGGCATTCCTAATATTCCCTAGACTGTAAATGCAGAGAAAAATATTTTGAGATTGTTGCTATAAGGAAATTCCAACCCGTTAGAAAGGCTAGATTTTGTCCATATTTTCAAAATAGGCTAAACAATGTTGTAATGATGAAATTATCTCAATACATCCTCTTAGCTATCAAAGAGTTCAGTAAAATCCACAAATTAGTAAAGATAGACAAATAGCCCCAGACCAAACTCATAAATTCAGCATGATGGCCTGAAACAGCCAGTAATTGACTAACATGAAGTATAAAGGTTTTGGAGGGAATGCTCTAATTGAAAGAAAACATTGTGACGACAAAGTCACGAGGTATATTTTATATCTTTATATCCTTGTTTAGGCGTATCTTGGTAGAAGTATATTTTATTTCCTGGTATAGGCGTATTCTGGAAACAAAGTCGTGTGGTTTTAATGTTAATCCCATGATTGTAGTCATTTACTACATGCTTTAAGATGTTTCATACTGTGGAATGTTCACAGGGAATGGATCTTGTACTTTCATTACCCGTTGTATGTTAAGGGAGTCATGCTTTACTTACCTTCTGTCTCATTCTCATGATAATTGAGACTTATGTATGGATATATTTATATAATTGTTACCTTGATAAACTTTAGAATGGAGGCCATGCCTACTCTAGTAGCTTATCCAAGGATGTTTTTATTTATGTGGGCCTCGAGATGAGGCTTCCTATTATTTTATGAGGAGCTGATGTCACATCACTTATGATGTAGATTGTACACCTTGATCGGTGAATTTTTTTATGAATAAAGAGGTAAGGCTAACTTTTGGTGGACGTAGCCTCGTGGATGAGGTGAACCACGTACTCCCATGTCTCTTTCATGTTGTGCCTCATGCTGTTTTATTGTTGTCTCTCTATGTTGTGTTGTGTCTAGATGTTTTATTTTTATTCATTCTATTTCAAGACATATGATCATGTTCTATAAATGGACTACAGTACTGTAAAAGTTAGTCAAAGAATGTCATGGTTATCATAATGTTTTATTACACGCATATTAAGTCATGTTCAGGGCACTATGATGATGCAATGCTTATGGTTATGAACAATATCTTGGGGAGTTTACATTAAAGAAAATTGTCGAATGATTGTTTTACAATGAACGTAGCTTGACATAATTGAACTTGATTGGACATGTTTTATATAAAGTGCCATGTAAGTCTACCGGTAACAAAATTCACTCATTTTGTAGTAACATCAAAACAAAACATTTACCCTTTTCCACACAATAAGGCACTTACATCTAAGAGGTATGTTACATATGGTATCAGAGCAAGAGTTGAAACACTCGGGCCTATTGGGCTCAAAATGCTTCCGCATATTTTGTTTTAACTAACGATTCATATTTTTCTCGATGATAACAGAAGATCAACAAGCTCACATTGTTTGGCCAATCCAGGTACCTTAAGCTGTACCAAACACAAATGTTTATTGACCTTGTAGTTGTGCAGGAGAAGGAGGAACCTCTTCTGAGATCACAAAGGATGGTCATTATTTTTCCACTTCCACGTTAAGCCGACGACATAAGTACATAGGTATCTGGTTATTTCCTTGATTTTCTTTCGAAAGGGTTTATGAATGGTAATACGACTATTTTTTGTCTTTATTTCAACTACACAGTTGAATTAAGAGTAAGGTATAAGAGCCTTCTTAGACAAATTCCTGGTCGATGAAAGTAGCTTCTACTATAATAATAATGTGGGAGTTAAATTATTGTTAATGACATGATGCACAGAATTCCATGTGGATTGTGTTAGGTTACATTGTAAAACATAGTGAATACTGATGTTAAAAAATAGCATTTATAGGGTTACCTAATTTCTTAAAGACCTAATGAGTCACATTCTCTGCTGTCCCATATTTTTTATTATTCCACAAGCCTAATATTCTAGTTAAATAATTGGATGAACAACCAGATACAAGTGTCATGTCCTAGTTTACTGACATAATCATTGGATTACTTGATCTACTCATCGTAACATTATGGATGATCTACTCATCGTAACATTTTGAGTGGTTTGATTACAACCATGTCATACCATCTGAAACTAGGCTTATCTTACCTTGGAAGGCTTGTTTTTTGTGTAATCTCTTTAGGCATTAACACTGTTGAAGAATTCCTTTTGTTATCTAAATCATCGAGCATATGAATTTCAAAAGTGAATGCCGTGAGTCCTCCAACAACTTTGCACTTAACATTGGTATCATTTGCTTGAGATCTGAGTTCATTTCCTATTGAAATTTGGATTGCTGCGGATATATGTAATACATTGACCTTTTGGTTGAGTATCTAGATTGAAATCCTTATTTGGCTTCCAAATTAAATCGATTACATAGGCATGAACTCTAAATTTGTTGAGATCCAATTATTGATGGATTCTCCCTTGACACTTGTTCACCTCTCTTGCGATTTGAATATTAAGGATCCGATTTAATGCTTAAAAAAGATCCAACACATATCTTGACATGGTAGTAAAATGAAGGATTGAAAGTTGATAGTGATTTTGTGATTATAAATCCATTAATAGAGGCATTGAAGTTTTCTGTTTTAAACCTATTACTTGTTCACTAAAGTGACATATATAAATACAAGTCAAACACACTCTCTTTATGTTCATGATAGTGCTGGATTGAGCGTTGAGATCCCTAAAGTGATAGATTAGCGAATTTATTTTGTTGATCTCACTGGGGCTATTTTGGATATTGGTGAATGATATTATACATACTGAATAGTCTTTGTATAGCTACAAGTACCAGCTTCATAATTGTAAATAAAGTCTTAGAATCATGCTCCTATTGGTGAATGTTCTAGAATTGGTTCCTTGTGCTTGGTTTAGAGTTTTAATTTTGAACTATCTTATGTTTTGATAGTACTTTCATTTATGGTACTCACCTAGTATCCAAATAGACTATTTGTTGGAATGGATGCTCATGGATATCATATGTCTATTTGTAGATCCCAATACGAACCCTAGAATTAATTCTAGTGCTAGATTGAAGGATCTTGTTGGTAATCTTGTGACTAAAGCCATTGAGAATTTGATAGCATTGTTATTACTTGGGTCATAATGATATTGGCAGTATTGATCTCTTATACAAGGACGAAAACATCCCTTACAGTATATCTTCAAAAGGGAACCCGGCTTATGGACTTGGCCTACAATTTAGCTAAGGTAAATAGGGTGGTGTGTTGTACCTAATGTTACTGGTTGTGTAGAAAGAGTGCACCTATGTAAAGGCTCGCATTCGGATGAGCTAGAAAATTTGTACGATAGGACATACGTAGCTGAGGTATGAAATTATGTTTGAGTACTAATGATATTGGAATATTCGTGTCCCTAGCATCGCCACTCATGAATGTGGAATAAAGTTGTAATATCCCTTCACTAGCAAATATCCAAATATAGGCGATTAAGGATGTCTGAAGAGGATGATATTGAAATCAATTGATGAATATTGTACAATGTTATATGCTAATATTGCAGGATATGCAAGGAATACTATCAGTCAGAATTGGCTGTTAGTAATTCAATGCCTTAATTAATAAGGTTAAGTATGGGTGATGTCTTACTTATTTTAAAATTGTCGAATTTCGAGTTTTTATAAACCAAGGATTAACCATGGATGATATTACACTGACATTGTAGGCGTCATCAAGATTATGACCATTGATGCAATTGATGTGCAATGCGGTGGGTAAAATCCTCCTGCGTTTATAATTTGTTCCCAATTGCTTAGAAAAAGAGTAAGGAGTAATTTCTCTAGATGATTTACAGGGTTATATAACTCGTGGATGATGATCACTGCAAATTATGAAATTCTGATATTTTGAAAATTTGGGTTATCAATGAATGATTTGACTGACTGTGTAGCTGATTCAGGAATCAGAACAATGACAGTAAAGTCATGCTAAGCACCAAGGAGTGTGCGTTAAAAATAGCCAAGGATAAAACTTATCTTGAATACGAACAAGGAAAAATTTGAATGTTTCAGGAGCACATGGTGTTAGGCAAGTGATTTCCACGTGAGCACCTTGGTGTTAGGCATATATGTTGTGGGAGCATGATGGTGTTAGGCAAGTGATTGCCACGTAAGCACATTGGTGTTAGACATATGGTGAGGCAACAAGACCTAGGCAAAAATCAAACATCTGGAAGACAGGACACAGTTTGATTTCACTGAGGGGAAAACTTTTAACTAGTGGTTAAAAGGGACAGTAACCTCAGAAATTGTTGTAAGTCCACACGAGAATGGAAAAGAAACTCAAAGATGTTTGGAAAATCTAAAGAAAAAAGTGTTAACGATTTTTTTTAAAGTAATTAAACTATTACATGCTTAATGTGAAATATGAAGAAATGATCCTTCCTCAGGCCGAGGACGATCAAAAGGTTGGACCAACCGCCAAAAGGGTAGTAATTATGTTTATTGATGAATGAATTGCATATGAAAATGATTGGGAATTATGATGCCAATAAATTGCAATGCAAAAAGGATCTATAGATCTTGTTTAAATTGAATTACAACTTTTGAAGTTGTATCACTGAGAACAATTTTGGGCTAAACCCAAACCTTTTGCAGGAAACTACAGGTCTTGAGCAATTTAAACTTGAGAAGAGACAGGAAAGACCGAAGGAAACCAGATCAAAAGGACGAAAACAAGAAAGGACGATAGAAATAGAAGAATGATAGTGGTTGAAAATAGGAACACCGAGGACGGTGTTACTTTTAGGGGGAAAGGATGTAATATCCCTCTTGTAAACCCCTGAACATTTTGTAAACTTTTAAATATTATTGTACTTAAATTTTTTATTGGTGAGGAGCTCAAGGCCACGGCCCCACTAGTACGAACCATTTTATACACTTATGAGACCTAAAGACTATCACACAACCCTAGCGACAAGCAGCCAAATCCACTAAGAGGGAGAGGCCATGGTTAACAAGGCCTGGGTGATCCAGGAAAGTGTAACCTGGGTTCTTTAAAATTGCAACGTGGTAACGGGAGGTAACTAGCTACCATAGACAATGGTAATTGCGTAGCGGTCAAATATGATGAGAACAACATGCTTACACATATATATAAACATATGAATATATATATATGAGTACATACATATGTATGTATATGTATACATATGTATATACATATATATATATATA